>JARQOC010000004.1:172941886-173165804 GCA_033576535.1 Allobates femoralis
GGGGATTGTTTGCTTTTGGATTGTTATTTTTTCTTTTTCGTTTTAAGAATGGACCCTAGATAATAAGCTGATCACAGAGTTCTCCTCTGGCGAGACCATTATCGATAAGCGTAAGGCTGCAGTCAGAATCAGAGGTGAGGAGAAGATGGAGAGCTTACTACTTCCACCTTTTCCTTTGTCTGTTTTGGCATAAATCGGACTGCACTCGGATGACATCCGAGGGCAGTCTGATGTTTTACCCACATCTATAGAATTGAATGGGTGCATGGCATCTGACATACACTGCCAATCACAATTTTGTTTCTCATGCTAAATTGGCATAAGAAAAAAATCGCAGGTCATCACTACCCCATAGAATAACATTGGCTAGCACTCGTCATGTGCGCAAACCCTCAGGCTTGGGTCACAGTAGCATATAGAAAAATTGGTCCCATTTTCATCCAGAATAAAGTAGGACGATTTTCTGTCACTTGTCATCCCTGCGTTCATCCATATACATTATTGTACTCAACAGCTATTAATCTTTTACAGGACCATTTAAAGCTTCCAATCTTACAGTAATGTATCTATAAAAATCACATGCTATACTGATGGACTTCACAACAATTATAAGAAATATTGCGCTATCTGCATCAAGCACTTTATAGTGCTCTAACCGCTGGAAAGTTTGAAACACCCCAAATCTTTCCTCAATAACCCAACACAAACAAATTAATTCATATATGCTTTCACTGACCAAAAAGCTATCTTACACTTCTATTAGTAAAGATTCAACTCTTGACAGTTGTCTCTTAGGCTGGCCTCACACCACTGTTTTTGCATGTCCATCTGTATCCTGTAATTTACAGGAGCAGACGAACCGGCAGGGATGTGGAAAATGATGGAAATGGATGGCCATTGTGCCTCCGGATTCAGTTTTTCACAGGATATGGCTTCCTCATAGAAAAGCTGCAGCTAAGATCTGCAGCCATAGGAAATAATGCTAGAGAGACAGAGAGAGAGAAAGAGAGAAAACAGAAAATGGGCTGGGAGGAGTTGTGAATTTATTCTGAGCATGCTCAGTAGCAAGAACTGGATCCAGGAAACTATCCTGTTTTTTTCCCGGATCCGGCTTCATAGACCATGTTAACTGCTACAGAGCGGACAAGATTTGTTTCTGTCCGGTTTGTCCAGTGCACCCAAAAATAGTACAGTCTCTGAATTTGGGGACGCTAAAAAAAAGGACAAAAACGAATCCAGGACTGAATACATTAAAATGGATGGCCATGTTTGACCAATCCGGCACCATACAGATGCATGGGAGGCAAGACAGGATCCTGTTCTGTCCTTTTCAAAATGAACAGGACAGGAAGCAAAAAAACGTGGTGTGAACATGGTTTTATTCCTATCCGTGGGATCCTGTTTTTTGCAGGACCCCACAGACAGGAATAGACAGGCCCGGATGGCAAACCCCAGATGCCATTTCTATGTCCGTATCCAGGATTTTGAGTTAACCAGACACAGAAAGGGAAGCCGAGCCTGCAAAGCGCAGGCAAGTGGTGTTGGCGCTGTTTGCTTTCACTCTTGCAGTGTATTTACACTGCTAAAGTGAAATTAAGTCATGGAATGGTTAAAAAAAAAAAGTAATTCTCACCTGTCTGCCGTGTGTCCTGTGATGCATTTATCTCTGGAGGCTAAAAGGATGAATCAGCGCATTTGCGGTTCAAAGATTTAAAGCGTGCTGATGCAGTCATGTGAACCATCAGCTGATTAGGTTGCCCCGCCCCTTCCCAGTCAGCTGATTCAGGTCCATTAGCCACCGGAGATGAATGCATCACGGGGCACACGGCGAACAGGTAGGAATTTATTTTTCGAGGTAAGCAGTGTTTTTTTCCAGCTGCTGCAAGTGCTGAAACCGCAACTATACAGCACTTGCCGCACCTGCCGCAAGCCCCATACACATTGCATGGGGCTTGCCGCAGGTGAACCGCAAGTGTGATGGTTAGCCGGCAGATGCGGTAAATCCGCCGCATCTGCCGCGATCATCTAAAAACGCTGATGTGAAAGGGCCCTAAATTGTACACTTTGCACAAAAAAGTGTGTTAACTTTATTCTGTCGAGGAGCTTGACCATGGTAATACCAATTTTACATTTACAGTTTTTCTTATGATTCACTACTTTTGCACAATAAGCAATTTGAATAAAAAATAATTATTTTTGTTTTGTCAAACCCTGACACAAAAGTGAAATATTTTTCCATAAACTGAGCTACATGAGGACTAATCTTTTTGTTTGGACAAGCAGCGGTTTTTATTAATACCATTTTTCAGTACATGTGACTTTTTGGACATGTTTTATTAAAATATCTACCTAGGCTTTTGTACACAATTTTCTCCACCAGACAACTCCTTAAAGACCAAATCCCTTAAACCTATGTAACAAAACTTATCCTTTTGCCTTCTGAAGAGAATGAGGAGAAAATACCCAAGTCAGATGTGTAGCCAGGTCTACGTAGGTTGCACTTTATTGCAAAATCCAGATGACTAGAATTAAACATGTTGTTTTGTTTAGTTGTCCTGTGGGTTCTTTTTAATGAAACATCCTTTTATGCTCTTCAACATAATTCCTTTCATAACAGCGGGGGCGCAGGGTGCAGAAGAGAACAATTTACATATTAACAGTACCAGTAAATTATACTTGCAGTCAGATTCATAATCACTCTGCCGCTGCTCAGTAAACAAAACGCCATAAATATGAAAAAAAATTACATTGAAAAATAATGAAACTTTAAATTCAATTTTGCATGGAGAAAAATATCGTACAAACCATAGGGCAACATTTCAAATGTGTTGAATAGCTAAAAGTGAAAATCCACAATAGATGAATGACCATCATACAAATATTTTATTTTTAGAAGCAATGGTTGACCAACAACAATATGGAGGTGTGTCGGCAGCTTGCTTCTGTGACAATCTGAAGTTGTGGGTTGTAACAATCACTTAGGCAGGTTAACGATGCAACAAGTTTTATTTGTATCCATACAGGGTGTTTGGTCCCGTGGCACCGCTCCCCAGCTCATCTTCCCTGGCTCTGCATCCTCTGCTGCTCTGCCAGTTGGGCATCCGGGTGTGCTACGTCTCGGAGCCATTGCCGGGTCCCCATCCTGTCTGCCGGTCACTGGGTTCAAATACCAGCACACTACAATGGACGGTATAATGAGCGGCGCACTGGGCCCTGCCGCGCTGCTTCCCTGTGAATCTAGGGGCTAGCACGGCTCAGCCTGACACTCCCCTTGGCCAGTAGCTGTCCGTCCTCTGGTATATCAGGCCACCTCCACTGCTGGGAGGTGCCTGATTACTGTGTTAGTAAGCTTCGGCTTCTCTGGCTGTTAGTCAGGGCCACCTCGTCGTGCTCTCCTCCGGGGGAAGCCATTCCAGCTCTTCTAGCCCCGGGCACTGGTGCCTCAGATCCTTCTTAGCCTTACCATAGTATAGGCTAACCCTACGAGCCGCCCCCCTGGTACTAGCAGCAGTGGTATTTAGACCCCATGGGCTTGCCCCTGACAATCCCTGTATAGGGGTTGGATAAACTAAGATCAGCTCACCCAGGGGAGTTTGGTGCCATGGCCACTGGGTCCACTCTAGGGCACCTTCCCCCGGGAGTGTGACAGAATAATTAGGCCATGTACCCTGCTGGCACCTCGTTCTCGGTGCAAAAGGAGCTGGCTTATCTTTAGGAGAATCAGAACCATATTATGGCTTTCGTTCAGTCCATGGATACATGGTTAGCCTCTCTCCAGACCTCCGACCCACTCCGCAACTCAGTTTGTGAGCCTACAGCAGGAGCTGTCCGTGCAACGAGACACGCAGTCTCGCATGCTGTCCTATATGTATTTGGTGGACGATTGTCTGGTCTCCCTGCAGTCTGCAACAATGGCCTCGGCTCAGGCCGCATCCTATGACCGGTCCCCAGAAGGTGTCGGAATCCCTCGCCTTGGAAAACTGCCTAGATACAGCGGTGACCCAAAGATGTGACGCGGCTTCCTCAACCAGTGCCATTTACACTTTGAACTGCTGCCACAGTAGTACCCCCACCAATTGGGCCAGGGTGGCCTTTGCGGTTTCCCACCTGGAGGGCGAAGCCCTGGCATGGGTTAACCCTCTATGGGAGCGTGATGACCCTGCGGTCTCTCACTTGTCGACCTTTCTGGAGACGTTTCGTAAGGTCTTCGATAAACCCGGCCGAGTCGCATCTATTACAGAGTCCCTCTTCAACCTCTGTAAAGGAACCCTCACCGTTGGACAATACGCCATTCACTTCCGTACCCTCTCCTCTGAGTTGGGTTGGAATAACGAGGCGCTGACTGGAGCTTTCTGGCATTGCCTGTCCGGCAGGATAAAGGACGAACTCGTGGGTCGGGATACCCCAGCTGAGCTGGAAGATTTGATCTCACTAGCCACTCGCATCGATTTGCGTTTCCCGGAATGCTCCCGTGAATCCGCCAGGGAGAGGTGATCGTCTGGCCGCTTTCCTCTGAATGCAGACCCATGAGCCATGATGTCTGCTGCTGCTTCCCCCTTTTCCGAACCCATGCAGGGCAGGTGGATCGGGTCAGGATGGTGGAACAATGCCGAGAGGATAGGCTGGCTAACACCTATGCTTGTACTGCGGAGACGTATCCCATCAGCGTCGGTATTGTCCTGAAAGACTTGGAAACTCCTCCACCTAGGTCAAGTAGGAGAGGCCATCGTAGGTGAGAGTGATGCCTTTCAACCCCTCACCCTGCCTGTTCAGGTGATATGTCCTCAGAGACGCTTCTCCGAGCTAGCCTACATGGATTCTGGAGCAGCAGGAAATTTCATTAGGCAAGAGACGGTGACTTGGCTTGGAATTCCCATAATACCTTTGTTGACTCCTCGCTTAATTACGTCGGTGGATGTCAGACCACTGCAGGAGATCATGACCAAGGTGATGGAGGAGGTGGAGGTGCAGATCGGGGCTCTACACCATGAATGGATTGCCTTCTATGTTTTGCCCGGTCTCTCCCACACCCTGCTCCTCAGGCTTCCCTGGTTCCAGGCTAATGAACCCTTCGACCTTGTATAGATTACAGGGGCTTGAATTTGATCACCATCAAGAACAAATACCCACTGCCACTGATTCCAGAGCTCTCTGACAGGCTCAAAGGGGCTTGCATCTTCATGAAATTGGACCTATGAGGAGCCTACAACCTGGTTTGCATTTGTGCCGGGGACGAATGGAAGACTGCTTTCAACACCAGGGATGGCCATTATGAGTATTTGGTCATCCCAAACGCCTTGTGCAACGCCCCCATGGTGTTTCAAGAGTTCGTCAATGACATCTTTCGCGACCTGTTGTACATGTGTGTGGTGGTATATTTGGATGACATCCTCGTTTTCTCCCAGGATTTATCCTCTCATACACGGGACGTACGGCAAGTCCTCCTGCGACTGAGGGGGAATCGGTTGTACGTCAAGATGGAGAAATGTGTCCTTGAGCAGACCTCTTTGCCCTTTCTTGGATGCATCATCTCTGATTCTGGACTACGGATGGACCCTTAGAAGCTCTCCAATGTTCTGGTGTGGCCCCGTCCTGTGGGGACCAAGGTTATTCAACGGTTCCTTGGCTTTGCAAATTATTACAGGCAGTTCATTCCCCATTTTTCTTCCTTGATCAGACCCATCATGGCTCTCATCTGTAAGGGAGCAAATTCCTGCAACTGGACCCCAGAGGCCAAAAAAGCCTTCTCCACCTTAAAGCACTCCTTCTCCAAAGCTCCTACCTTGCACAGACCAGAGGTAAACACACAGTTCATTCTAGAGGTAGACATCTCCTCCATAAAAGCAGGGGCAGTCCTCTCCCAGAAATAATATTCGGGTCAGTCACGGGTTTTTCTCTAAAGCATTTACCGCATCGGAGCGTAACTATTCCATCGGGGATCGCAAATAGCTGGCCATCAAACTGGCATTGGAGGAGTGGCGACACCTCCTCGAGGGTGCCATTCATCCGTTCATAATCTTCACCAACCATAATAACCTGGCTTATCTCCAGTCTGCTCAGAGACTCAACCCCTGGCAGTTCCGGTGGTCCCTGTTCTTTGCCTGTTTAAATTTTGAAATGCACTTCCGGCCTGGCAGTAAAAATATCAAGGCTGACGCCCTGTCAAGGTCCTTTCAACCGTCGAATGGGGAAGACGAGTCCTTCCATATAATAGACCTTACCAAGATAATCACAGTGGCTCCCTTACGTTTTGCTGGACTCCCGCCTGGTAAAACCTTCGTAGCACAGAATAAGAGGAAGAGGGTTCTGTCATGGGGACACTCATTGAGACTTGCCAGTCATGTCGGAGTTAAAAAGTTTCTCTCTTTGATCTCTCATCACTATTGGTGGCCTTCTATCTGCCAAGACATCCACAATTTTGTTGCTTGTCTTGTGCCAGAAACAAGGTGTCTAGACAGTTGCCAGCTGGACATCTACTGTTTCTCCCAGTCCCATCGGCTCCTTGGCAACACATTGCCATGGATTTCATTACAGATCTTCCCTGCTCCTCCGGCTGTACGATCATATGGGTAGTTGTGGATCGCTTCTCTAAAATGGCGCACTTCGTTCCTTTGCATGGTCTACCATCTGCTCCTGAGTTGGCCAAGATATTTATCGAACACATCTTCCGGCTCCACGGATTTCCTCGTCATATCGTGTCTGATAGGGGAGTCCAATTCACTTCCCGATTCTGGAGGGCGCTGTGCAAGCATATGGAGGTTGGACTTCTCCTCTGCTTATCATCCTCAGTCCAATGGGCAGGTGGAGCGTATTAATCAAGTCTTCACTACCTATCTTCAACACTTCGCCAATGCTCATCATGATAACTGGACCTGTCTCCTTCCTTGGGCAGAATTCGCTTACAACAATCACTCCAGTGAATCGTCTACTAAATCTCCTTTTGTCGTGGTATTCAATCAACATCCTGGTATGCCTCTTCTGATCTCCTCAACATCTGGCAACCTGGCGGCCGATGCATTGTCCATAGACTTCTCCAAGATCTGGAGGGAGACCAGAGTCGCTCTTACACAAGCCTCCGGCAGAATGAAGAGACATGCCGATAAGAGATGCCTGGATTCTTGATCTTTCTTCTCAAGTGATAAAGTGTGGCTTTCCTCCAGGTACATTAGGCTAAAGGTGTCATCCTACAAGTTAGGGCCTCGTTATGTTGGTCCCTTCAAAGTCTTTGTAAGCATCAATGATGTTGCCTACAAGCTGAGACTGCCTGCATCGCTTCGCATCCCTAACTCCTTTCATGTCTTGTTGTTGAAACCAGTGGTGCTTAATCGCTTTCATCCTTACTCTGGCACTGTACCACGGCCTCTCAGCTCCGAGAACGTCTACGAAGTAAAGGACATCCTTGCCATGAAAAAGAGTAGAGGCAAAACCCTCTTCTTGATTGACTGGGTTGGATTTGGTCCCAAGGAGAGATCCTGGAAGCCACAGGAGAACATTGATGCACCCCGTGTTCTAAAGAGAGGTTCTTTGCGCGCCTTCGGCGGAGGGGGTACTGTTAGGTCCCCTGGCACTCCTCCCCAGCTCACCTTCTATGGCTATGCATCCTCTGCTGCTCCAGATAGTTTGCTGTTTCATCACTCCCAAACTCTGTTAACATAAATCTCCTGCATCTATTAAACAACCCTTCAGGTTGTGGAGTGAGCTGCTGACTGCTGCACACTGCATGAGGGTTTGAAGGACCTGCCGTGATGTGGATCCTCTGACGTGCAAGTCACTTGACTGGCTGGCATCCCACATGACATGGAGAGACAGTAGAGGAGCCACTGGAGCCCGGACCGGGCAATCTAACACAGCGGTGCCGCAGACCGAGGTTGTGCAAGGGTGCACAACCTCATAAGGTGAGGGGCGACCCCCCACATGTCTAAACTTGACCACCACTAGACCATCAGGTGTTTCTCAAAAGGCGCTTCTCCAAATCATTTGTCTCCTATAAGTTAAGCACACTAAACACATCTAAATATGTCTGACCACTTTAAAATGGCAAATTACAGCAGCCATTCAGACCTATGGGTGGTTACTTATTACTGCTCATCGACCTTTTCCATAGACACTGGAATTTTAAGGAGCCTATACACTTTGGATATATGTCGGTAAACACTTGTTTGAGTGACACCGGTACCTGTATGCAAATATCTCTTCAGAGACGAAGTAGACTTGAACTTTAAGCACTCCATACACTGTTTCAGCAAATTGATTTTCTGGTCTGGTTATAATCCTAAATCATATGACGAGGCTTGTTAAAGAGACAATTTTGCCTTTTAGGAATGCTACTTCCAATAGGTGGCACTAGAGTTAAAATCCACTTAGTTTCTGTAGAGACATTTGCATATTTAATTTCCCAGAGGAGCATTGTGGCTTTAAAGTCTCTTCATTACTGGCAGGCTAAATTTGGCGTTTCACTCTACACAAGGAGAAAATCTTACCCCTTAGACATGTTCAGCTTGGTCAAGCTGTGAAGAAGATTGTCTCACCGAATAGATTTATCATATATGTTTATATAAGTAGTAAATGTATTTAGTGGGCATCCATTTGGGAAAATAAATCACAATATAATGCAGAAGGCATGCTGAGTGCAGGGCCTTAGGGGACTCGGAACTGGGCTATGGCACAGTATCAGGGGAGTCACAAGGGTTGAGACCTGGCTCCTTTGCCCTAGGTGCAGCTGTTAAGGAGATTCTGGCTTAGGAGGGAAGGGGGTAATGAAAGGGAAAGTTATTTGTGACGCCACCCGTGGTTTGTCGCTATTGGTGGCCACCGCTGCTGCAGAACCTCCGGGGATGATGAACGGGCAGCTGGGATGTAGCGGTTCCCCATGGATGGAGCAGTTCCCCGGAACAGTGGATGTGGTGCGGGTGTAGGGTGCTGGATGTCAGGCGTAAAGCAACAGACAGACTCACGGTTTGTTGGTTCCTCAGTCCTTTTACTGGTGCAACTGTAATTCCGACTGGTGTTACTAAGCTGGGTCCGTGCACCTGAGAGCAACTCGGGATTCTCCTCACCCGGTAAGTTCAGAGGCCTCCCTGCTGCGCTTTGAACCGGGTCTCTGCTGCTTAAGCTGAGCTGCTGGCCCTCTCTCTCTCCTGCTTGGTGATGGTATGGCAGGAAACTCCTTCTCTAGCCCCAAGTATCAGGTGGCTGTTCCTGGGCTCTTTACGATGCTTTGACCCCAGGCACAGTGTGGTTGGGGAAGTTGGAATTCCCCACCTTCCGGTATTGGCTGCCAAGTCATTAGGCCCTGCACAGCCTTGGACTCCAGTGTCTGTCCTTGGCGCTGTTCCTCTGGGGTGAGCAAGACACTGCTCCGCTCTCTGGGCTCCTCTCCACTTCCTCAGACCCCTGCTTTGGGTCCCTCAAGCTAGGCTTAGCTACCCTGGGATGAACTTAGCACTGCTCCCAGTCCAGAGGACGCCTTCCTCAGTCCTCTTAGTAACTGAATTGACTAACTCCGCCCCAGACCAGAATTTAAAGGGGAGCTCACCCTGAAGCCGGGTCTCGATTTCTCCCTTCAGGCCCGGAGGCAGAAAGGTGTAGTGTGATTTGGGTTTTGCCTGGTGTGAAGTCCCTCCGTCGCTCTCAAGCGTGACACTACCACCAAGGGGCGATAATGACACTGTTGCACTTGGACCCTGAGGAGCCACACTGAGTTTTTATTAAAGTGGTGAAATTCAATTAAAATATTTTTTTCTTATTTACATGCTTTGAAGTCAGTGAAGAAAAACAAATGCATACTTACAGGATGGAAAATGTTATAAATTTTCTTCCATTTAAAATGTAATGTAAAAACCCAGAACAAAAACTAGAAAAGCACAAAATGTTAATATGGCCCAACAATAAGTGTTACTGGGAATTGCTTTTTCAAACCTGGACATCATCTGGATTTTACAGAGGAGAACATACGGCAAATGCAGACAATATTAAAAAAAGAAATTTGGTTAAAATTGGTCTCATCAAGGTAATAACAGAGCTTGAGTTCACTTTGAGCTTTGCAGGTCAACACAGTATTTCTTTGTGCCACAAGTTTTATATGGGGTTACAAAGAAGGTTTTTTTTTATTTCATATGATTTTCATATTAAAAGTTCCATATTATATTGGAAGCTTTATTATGCAGAAATATTTCTTTATATACCGTTTCTCAGTGGTACTATATGGTTGTACTAATAGTGCCTTTGTCTCTGGAACCGAGACACAGGAACACTATTTTTCTCTGTACATGATGCTTTCTGCAATAAGGAGGCACAATGATAAGGAGATGCATCTAAGCTTAATACATATCTATGCATTATACAATGTATGGACAAATATATTGGGACATTCTTCTTAATTTCTAAATAAGGTTTTTCATTGAGTCCAAAAAACCATAATCGGTAAGGGCATGAATATTAGGACACGCAGATCTCTGGAGACATTGGAGACCCTGTTTCCAATTTAGGTCTTGAAGGGTTGTCATACAAGTGGCATGTAGGTATGAATGAAAATTGTAAAAATTAAAGAAAGCGCATTCTCAACTTTTTTTAGCATTCACCCATCTGGTGTATGACATATAGTGACTTGAGCCAAGAAAAGGGATCCCCTCATTAAAATAATTAGCAGTCGTCAATGTAGCTATACTACTAATCACACTTTTATTAAAGCCAATTGGTGGGTCATGGTAGTAAAATAAAAGCCTGGACTTTTTGGAGCAGTAAAAATATATTTGTGTCACTTGTAAGACAGGAGAACGTTCCATTCCATACTTCATTGTGCCAGCTGTAAGGTCTAGATGAGAAGGGATAATGTTGTCAGGTTATTTTCTAGGATCGGCCTAAGCTCCTTAGTTCCTCTAAAGAAGGAAGTCTTTATGTTTCATCATAAAAAAATACATTTTGGACAACTGTATGCTTACAACTTTGTAGGAATAATTTTATTTGAAGGGCCTTTACTGTTCCCCATGGCTGTGCCCCAGTGCATAAAGCAATGTTGGGTGAGTTTGTTGTATAAGAATATTAATGACCATATAGAGGCCTGAAATCAACCCCCATCAAACACTTCTGGGATGAACTAGAACAGAGAATGTAAGCCAGGCCCTCTCATCCAACACCAGTGTATGGCCTCACAAGTGTTCTTCACAGAGGATAGAAGCTGTTTTAGCTACATAGTGGGGACTACCTTTATAATGATGTGCATGGATTAGGAATGGAAAGTCATAGAAGCTCCTGGGCTTTTTGTAGGTGTGCCAACATCTTTGTTTATATAATGAATTCTTAAAGTGTGTTAAATGAATATTGAACACGTCACCAATTTTCTGAGTAAATATTCTTCTAAAGGTATAAAGCTATTGACATGAATTTCTCACTAGATGTTGGTAGCAATCCATTAAATCCATACTGGTAAAGAAATCAAACCATAGATGTCCACTAATTAAGTTATCTATAATAATGATAAATGACACAGGGAAAAGTATTAAACACATTTACACACTTACTGGAATTTTCTTAGCACTTTCTTACGTTTTGCTGATGATGACAGCGTCAAGATACCGCCTGTTTGGAGAAACTAGTCGCATTGTTTGCTAAGGTGTGATTTTGGCCCAATCTTTAAACCATGAAAGTTCTATTGGTCCCTTCTATGAAATCTGAGCTTTAGTTGCTTCCATAAATTTTCTGTTTAACTCTGATCAGGTACTTGCTGGGCCCTTCAAGCAGCATTATGTTCTTTCTCTGAGTTTTCCTGGGTCTGCATTTGGGATCATTATCTTACTGAAATGTCCACCCTTATTTCATATTCATCATGCTGGTAGATGGCAGCAGATTTTTCTTAAGAATGTCTCAGTATAGTCCATTCATTTTTCCTTCAATTACATGAAGTTTGCGAGTGTCATATACTGAATAATCAACGTAGTACAAATTTGCAAAGGATGAACGGTGTTTGATATGCTGAATAATATCTCCTCACGATCTCCAAACTTCATTGTGGGCATAGTGTTTTCGGGGTGATATGCAGTGCCATTTTGCCTCCAAGCATGATGTGTATTGTGGCATCTAAATAGTTCAATTTTGGTCTCTTGTGACCAGGCAATATACTCTCAGTATTTCACAGGCTTGTCTAAATGTTGTTAAGCAAACATTAAACCACTTGAATGTGCTATTTGTCCAACAATGGAGTCTTTTATGGTGAGCATGCATACAGACCATGGAGGTGGAGTGCATCACTTTCTTTGAAACAATTGTACCTGCTGATTCCATGTGTTTCTGTTGCAATCCATGGGTGATTCTTGGTTCTTGGACATCTCTGATAATTCTTTTCACTCCCCTGGTTGAAATCTTGCGGGAGCACCTGGTTTGTGGCTGGTTCCTTGTGAAATTATTTCTTTGTGCTTTTGAATTATGGCCCCAACATTGCTCACTGGAAACTTCAGTGATTTATAAATTCTTCTGTATCCAATAGAATCAGTATGTTTTCCAGCAATAAGGTTGCAAAGGTCTTGAGACAGCTCACTGTTTTTACCAATCATGAGATGTTTCTTAGGGCCACGTCACACACACAGATATCTGTGCAGATATTGTTGGCAGATCTCCACTCCATCCAGATCTGTCACTCCATCCACACCCAGGCAGCAATCAACACCTGAATCCTATTCAGCTACAGATATATGATGATGCATAAGTCTGATCCAGACTTAGTCTGATCTATGCATCTTCCAAACTACATCTTTCAAAGTACATTTTCTAAGTACAATACTTAGAAATAGACTAGACATCTATGACATATTATTCCATTCATCACTATTTGTATCTGCTGAATTATCAACCTCATGATCATCATCATCATCATATCTGCTGAATCATCAACCTCATGATCATCATCATCATCTAATTGGGCTGTTTCCTCTTTCCACAGGTACGCTCTGTGAACTTCCACCCATCTATCCAGCTTTGCAAATCTCTCTGCTTAGATACTGTGCTTATAATGTGTGTTAGGTACGCTCTGTGAACTTCCACCCATCTATCCAGCTTTGCAAATCTCTCTGCTTAGATACTGTGCTTATAATGTGTGTTAGGTACGCTCTGTGAACTTCCACCCATCTATCCAGCTTTGCAAATCTCTCTGCTTAGATACTGTGCTTATAATGTGTGTTAGGTACGCTCTGTGAACTTCCACCCATCTATCCAGCTTTGCAAATCTCTCTGCTTAGATACTGTGCTTATAATGTGTGTTAGGTACGCTCTGTGAACTTCCACCCATCTATCCAGCTTTGCAAATCTCTCTGCTTAGATACTGTGCTTATAATATCTATATATGTTGATACTTTCTTACCTTTCATGTGTCTGCTTTTCACCATTCCTCATGATCAGTGTAGCATGACCTAGAGATAGTTCTCCAGCCCCTTCCCATGTTTTATTACCTCTGTGTAACCCCCATCATCCAGTCACTCCATCCACACCCAGGCAGCAATCAACACCTGAATCCTATTCAGCTACAGATATATGATGATGCATAAGTCTGATCCAGACTTAGTCTGATCTATGCATCTTCCAAACTACATCTTTCAAAGTACATTTTCTAAGTACAATACTTAGAAATAGACTAGACATCTATGACATATTATTCCATTCATCACTATTTGTATCTGCTGAATTATCAACCTCATGATCATCATCATCATCATATCTGCTGAATCATCAACCTCATGATCATCATCATCATCTAATTGGGCTGTTTCCTCTTTCCACAGGTACGCTCTGTGAACTTCCACCCATCTATCCAGCTTTGCAAATCTCTCTGCTTAGATACTGTGCTTATAATGTGTGTTAGGTACGCTCTGTGAACTTCCACCCATCTATCCAGCTTTGCAAATCTCTCTGCTTAGATACTGTGCTTATAATGTGTGTTAGGTACGCTCTGTGAACTTCCACCCATCTATCCAGCTTTGCAAATCTCTCTGCTTAGATACTGTGCTTATAATGTGTGTTAGGTACGCTCTGTGAACTTCCACCCATCTATCCAGCTTTGCAAATCTCTCTGCTTAGATACTGTGCTTATAATGTGTGTTAGGTACGCTCTGTGAACTTCCACCCATCTATCCAGCTTTGCAAATCTCTCTGCTTAGATACTGTGCTTATAATGTGTGTTAGGTACGCTCTGTGAACTTCCACCCATCTATCCAGCTTTGCAAATCTCTCTGCTTAGATACTGTGCTTATAATGTGTGTTAGGTACGCTCTGTGAACTTCCACCCATCTATCCAGCTTTGCAAATCTCTCTGCTTAGATACTGTGCTTATAATGTGTGTTAGGTACGCTCTGTGAACTTCCACCCATCTATCCAGCTTTGCAAATCTCTCTGCTTAGATACTGTGCTTATAATGTGTGTTAGGTACGCTCTGTGAACTTCCACCCATCTATCCAGCTTTGCAAATCTCTCTGCTTAGATACTGTGCTTATAATGTGTGTTAGGTACGCTCTGTGAACTTCCACCCATCTATCCAGCTTTGCAAATCTCTCTGCTTAGATACTGTGCTTATAATGTGTGTTAGGTACGCTCTGTGAACTTCCACCCATCTATCCAGCTTTGCAAATCTCTCTGCTTAGATACTGTGCTTATAATGTGTGTTAGGTACGCTCTGTGAACTTCCACCCATCTATCCAGCTTTGCAAATCTCTCTGCTTAGATACTGTGCTTATAATGTGTGTTAGGTACGCTCTGTGAACTTCCACCCATCTATCCAGCTTTGCAAATCTCTCTGCTTAGATACTGTGCTTATAATATCTATATATGTTGATACTTTCTTACCTTTCATGTGTCTGCTTTTCACCATTCCTCATGATCAGTGTAGCATGACCTAGAGATAGTTCTCCAGCCCCTTCCCATGTTTTATTACCTCTGTGTAACCCCCATCATCCAGTCACTCCATCCACACCCAGGCAGCAATCAACACCTGAATCCTATTCAGCTACAGATATATGATGATGCATAAGTCTGATCCAGACTTAGTCTGATCTATGCATCTTCCAAACTACATCTTTCAAAGTACATTTTCTAAGTACAATACTTAGAAATAGACTAGAAATGGACTGGAAAAGACTGGCAGGTAAAGAAATATAAATCCCCCACAATGTTTCCCTTCTAATCTCTACCACCCTTACTACTTCACTTCATATTAACTCCTGCAATCCCTTCCACAAGTAAGGAACTAGTCATCAGTCCACCCTCCCTCCCCAGCCATCTGACCTCCTCTTGACTACTATTTCTCCCCATACTGGCTGCACCACCTTGTCCTCGGCTCCACCATCCTGTCCAGGACTGCTAGATCTCATCCCCATCCACATCTCCCCTGGACTATAGCTCATACCTTGGTGGCATCCCACCCCGGACTGACCCCTGCTGCCACACTCACTCCCTGTTCTCCGTATGCAATGTTCCCGCTACTCCTCACTCTCACTCCCATCCTTCTCCACTTCCTACTACCCCCACTTATCCCCCCTCCCAGCAACAAAATACTGCTCTCACCCTCCATCCTGCCGAACCACCTCACCCACTTTACCGACCTTTTCATTCACTTTCAATCCTCAATCACCAAACAAGCACGCCCGCCTCGCAAGCTCTCATGCTCCCACCTGCTAACCCTCGGCCTACTCCTCCTCCTTGCCGGTGACATTCCCCCAATCCTGGCCCCCCCCGCAACATCCCCACAACAACCTTCATCCCGCGACCCACCACCAACCCTCGCAACCTCATGACCACTAGCTCTCGCAACCCCACCAACATCAGACCCATTCCCCCAACCCAGGCCCCACCTACCGCTCTACCCGGCGCACTCTGGAATGCCCGCTCAGTGTGCAACAAACTCCCCGACATCCATGATCTCTTTATCTCCAGGAAACTGTCATTCCTTGGCCTCACCGAGACCTGGCTCACCCCCTCCGACACGGCCTCCCCTGCCGCACTATCCTACGGCGGCCTCAGCCTGTCCCACACCCCCCGTCCCTCTGGCAAGCACGGCGGTGGAGTCGGCATACTGCTGTCCAACTCCTGCACCTTCAGCCCCATCCCCCAGCCCCCATCCGTCACTGTCCCCTCCTTCGAAGCCCACTCAGTCCGAATCTTCTCCCCCTGCAACCTCCAAATAGCCATCATCTACCGCCCCCCCGGACCCACCGCCTCCTTCCTTGACCACCTCACCACCTGGCTACTTCACTTCCTCTCCACTGACATCCCCTCCATCATCATGGGCGACTTCAATATCCCCATTGACACTCCCCGCCCAGCCGCCTCCAACCTTCTTTCCTTGACCACTTCCCTAGGGCTCTCCCAATGGTCCTCCTCTCCCACCCACGAACAAGGCCACACGCTTGACCTCATCTTTACCCGCCTTTGCTCCCTCTCTAACCTCACAACCTCAGTACTCACACTGTCCGACCACCATCTCTTGACCTTCTCCGCCCTCTCCTCCCCTGCCACACTACCCCCTCTCCGCAAACTTGATCACCCTCGCCGAAACCTAAAAGATCTTGATCTTCCTTTATTCTCTGAATCACTCCTCCCTCTCACCGACCTACTCTGCGCTGACGACATTGACATTGCCACCACCCTATACAACACCACCATAATGAACGCTCTCGACCTAGCCGCCCCCCTCACTCTCCATGCTCCACGCATTAACAGGCAACCCTGGCACACCACCCTCACTAAAAACCTGAGACGGGCGTCCAGAGTCGCCGAGAGGAGATGGAAAAAGTCTCACACCCCCGAGCACTTTGCTCTGTTCAAGCAATCCATCACTGACTTCAAGACGGCACTCGCTACAGCCAAGCAAGTGTTCTTCTCATCCCTTATAACCTCTCTGTCCCGCAACCCCAAACAGCTCTTCAAAACTTTCAACTCCTTACTTCGCCCACCTGCTCCTCCCCCTTCTCCCCTCATCTCTGCTGAAGACTTTGCGACCTTCTTCAAGGAGAAGATCGACAAGATCAGAAGCAGCTTCGGTCCACTATCCCCACACCTCCCCTTCCCACCTACACTGCCCTCCTCCTCCATCAGCCACTTCCCCCCCATAACTGAAGACCAACTTTCCTCCCTCCTGTCAAAATCACACCTCACCACCAGCGCCCACGACCCACTCCCATCCCACCTCATTCCCAACCACACCTCCATTTTCATCCCAGCCCTCACCCACCTCTTTAACCTTTCACTTCGCACTGGTACCTTCCCCTCGGCCTTCAAACACGCCCTAATCACGCCCATCCTAAAAAAACCCTCACTTGACCCTACCTCTGTCTCTAACTATCGCCCCATATCTCTTCTCCCATTCGCCTCTAAGCTACTTGAACAACACGTCCACTCCGAACTGTCCTCTCACCTCTCCTCGTGCTCCCACTTCGACCGCCTACAGTCCGGCTTTCGACCCCTCCATTCCACCGAAACAGCCCTGACCAAAGTCACCAACGACCTACTGACCGCCAAGAACAAACACCACTACTCCATCCTGCTACTCCTTGACCTGTCTGCCGCCTTCGACACGGTTGACCACTCCCTTCTTCTCCGGATCCTGGAATCCCTTGGCATCACCCACCTTGCCCTCTCCTGGATCTCCTCATACCTAGCAGATCGGACCTTCAGCGTCTCCCACTCCCACACCTCCTCCTCACCCTACCCCCTTTCTGTCGGAGTCCCCCAAGGTTCCGTCCTGGGACCCCTACTTTTCTCCATTTACACTCTCGGCCTAGGGCAACTCATCGAGTCCCATGGCCTCCAGTACCACCTCTACGCCGATGACACCCAAATCTACCTGTCCGGCCCTGACATCACCTCCCTACTCTCGAAAATCCCTCAATGCCTTTCCGCCATCTCATCCTTCTTCTCTGCTCGCTTCCTTAAACTCAACATGGACAAAACTGAATTCATAGTCTTCCCCCCAAGAAATTCCACCCCACCTCCCAACCTATCCATCTGCATCAACGACTGCGCCCTCTCCCCAGTCCCCCAAGCCAAGTGCCTCGGGGTAATCCTTGACTCCTCCCTATCCTTCAAACCCCACATCGAGGCCCTCACCACATCCCTCCGGCTCCAGCTCAAGAACATCTCACGGATCCGCTCCTTCCTCACCCACGACACCGCTAAAACACTCATCCATGCTCTTATCATCTCCCGCCTTGACTACTGCAACCTCCTTCTCAATGGCCTCCCGGCTAACTCCTCACACCTCTCCAGTCTATCCTCAACTCCGCTGCCCGACTCATCTATATGTCCTCCCGCTACTCCCCTGTCTCCCCCCTCTGCCAAGCCCTTCACTGGCTCCCCGTCTCCAAGAGATCCCAATTCAAAACACTAACCATGACCTACAAAGCCATACACAACCTGGCCCCACCATACATCTCCGACCTGGTCTCCCGATACCTACCCTCACGCAACCTCCGCTCCTCCCAAGAACTCCTCCTCTGCTCCCCCCTCATCACCTCTTCACACAACCGAGTCCAGGACTTCTCCCGGGCATCTGCCTTACTCTGGAACTCCCTACCCGAACACGTCAGACACTCTCCTACCCTGAGTAACTTCAAGTGTCACCTGAAGACTCACCTGTTCCGTCAAGCCTACAACCTGCCATGAGACCCAGGCGAACGCCCCATACATGACATTCCCCCATCCTACTGTATCCTTACCCACCCCTCATAGACTGTGAGCCCTCGTGGACAGGGTCCCTGCCCCTCCTGTACCTGTACGTCCTGATCGCCTAGATTTAGTGTACTTGTTCTTGTCTCCCTCATCCTCATGTAAAGCGCCATGGAACCCAATGGCGCTATATAAATAAATAATAATAATAATAATAATAATCTCTGGTTGCAGTGAAATCATGGACTCATTGTTCCATTTGTACACAGCCACAAAATGGGACAATCTGTCCATGAGTTCACTGCAACCAGAGATCTGCGAACAATATTTGCACAGATATCTGTGTGTGTGACGTGGCCCTTATGTGGCATTTGGTAATTAGACATCTTTTTATAGACCATCAGTTGAACCAGCTAATATTATTTTTCACTAAGTGTCGGATTTCTTTTTAATTATGCATATATTTTAGCTGGTGTCATTACTTTTTGCACCTCTTTTTCTTGTGTTCAATACTTTTTCCCTGTGTCATTTTTCATTATTACACAGGACTTAATTTATGGACATTTATGGTTTGATATCTAATAATAATATTTATTCATTTATATAGTGCTATTAATTCCATAGCACTTTACATACATGAGTAATGCTGTCTCTCTTGGAGCTCACAATCTAATCTAAACATCCTATCAGTATGTCTTTACAATGTGGGAGACAACTGGAAAGCCCAGAGGAAACCCACACAAACACAGGGAGAACATACAAACTCCTTGCAGATGTTGTCCTTAGTGTCCTTGGTGGGAATTGAACCCAGGACCTCAAGACCCCAGTGCTGCAAAGGCTACAGTGCTAACCACTTGAGCCACCATGCTGCCCATATCTTTGTGTGGATTGGATGGTTTGTTACCGTCAGTGGCATAACTTGAAGCTCATGGGCCCTGATGCAAAAGCCCCAACGGGGCCTCCAATAATTGAAAATCTTTAATAGCATTAGTCTTTTTCTATAGGCCAAAGGGATTTTTGGGCCCCCTAGGCTCTAGGGCCCGGGTGCGATTGCAACCCCTGCATCTATTGTAGTTACGCCCCTGGTTACCGTGATATGGTGAGAAGTTTATGCCAATATACCTTTATAAATATATTTACTTAGCAATGCTTATTTCACCCAATGTATGTATTATTGCAGGAGGATACTATTGGCTATATATCTGAGGTTTCCTTATGACATGTTACTGCTTTCAGAATTCATTAGATAAAAGATAACTGTATGACCTACAGTGGCAACATTTGATTAATAACTGCTCAATAAAAGTTTCCAAGCTCTTAGTTACGCAGAACCAACATTTGCTCTGAAGTGTTTTTCTTACTTTATAGTGTTCTGGAATAGTATCATTGTAATAATTATGACAAAACTAATTTTGTGATTGTTATATATATAATTACAACAAAGCTGTTCCATTGCTTGGTTTTTAACCATAATTAATAGTAGTCATGGAACATTTGCTCTATATGGTTTAACTTTATAACACGTGAAAATAAATTTACAAAGAGTCCCTTGTTTTATTAGCTTTATCTATTTCATGCCCTGTGCACAGATTAGGACAAATCCTATAGATAGAAACCAAATGTTCCCGCTAATTAACTACACCAGCAGTAATGATGGAGATTAGGTCAATTTACGGTTTGTACCATTCGCTGACCTATCTGAAATGACCTTGTTTGCTCTGGAAGCTTTAATCATAAACCTGACAAGACTACTTTCAACACTGTGACCCAGCCTTGACTTGTATATACAGCTATACAAAGACTCTTCTCAGTTAAGAAATGTAACTACTATGTTAAAGCTGTGTTCCATTATGTTTTCTGCAATATAAGCAGAAAATATGTATTATAATTCACCATTCCGATGTCTCCACCACCGATTGTGTGTAAGAGACAGACAACCAATCACACAAAATAAGCACCATTTAATGAAAAAAAGGAAGAAAAGCCAGTATGTTAGCGGACCCACCAGTATTTCTTCCTTTCTACAATATACCCTATACTACAATTACTGAAAACATCCATTGTCCTTTAACGCAGTAGGGGAGATTTATAAATTGTGTCCTCAGATGTATCAATTTATGAAGAGCAATAATACAAATTATGTCTCAATAGTCAAAACATCTACATATAGCATGATATATTTTGTACATCTTGCTAAGCATGTTATCCTGCTTTTTAATGTTTTTTACCTTTTGCCAAAGTTATACATAAGAAGGCTAAGTTGTTTTCACTGCATAGATAAACAACTTCATATGTCAGACATAGACTTCTTATGTTAAAAAAATATGCCATGTGGTATATGCATCATATGGCTTGTCTTAAGCCAGCCATACACCATAGATGGCTGTTGGCTGGATTATACTTCAGTCGATTGTTCAGTTAACATCCACCGGGGCCATTTCTCCCATACATAGAAGTGCTCGTTTGGCTGAGTGCTCCATATGAGAATTCCGTCCACCAACATCTCTAATGGGAGTTTACCTCCTTGAGAACTAATCTACTGGTATCTCCCTCAATGATAGATATCTCCCTCAGTCAGCTGGCTGGCGCCAACCATACATATGTGTCGACACCAATCCAATTAATATTGGTAGGTTCGGGCAACATTAGTCCAATATGCTTTAGTAATACTCCCAAAGAAAGGATAGAACTAAAAGGATAGTATTTGAAATTTGAGGCAATAATTTAATTATTGCTCAGATGTTATACTTGATCTTAATTTTTGGAAATATGCATATTGAAAACAACAACCTGGAGAGCAGAAATATTCTCTTATATAGTTGATGGTAAATATACAGCCAAATACGATTGGTAGTGCTTATTAGAATACAGTATGTGTAAGATGAAATACTCCAAGTTTGGAAAGCTGTATGCCAAGAAAATCACGTTATCGATGAACTTTTGGAGCAATAACTGAGAGTGTGTAAAAAATGAAGAAAAAAACATACAGGTGGAGACTTGAGTCGACAGCAGCCTCTTATGCCTTTCTCAATTGATCACAAATGCTTTGTAGACTGAATAGAAAGGAAATCATTTTTGATTCATTATTACATCAGCTTGACATGTCCTGTTTAAATTAGGGTGGTTTTTTATCTAAATACGATCAGACATGTTCATAAGATACTAGTTAGGTACATAGGCGTTGTTTCTGCAAAGGTTATGTTAGGCCTCAGAAGACCTTTAAATCTACCGTGTAGTGTATGTAAATGCGTATGTACAGAATGTATATCTGCAGCACGCAGATGGGATCTTATATAAAGCTAATCACTATACATGGAAATTTCAGAGGAAATCTGTTTAAGCAACAAACACCAGGTAATGAATTGTTGAGCTTATAAAAGGACAGATGTGAACTTTTTACCTGAACTTGACTGTAATGTATTCTGAAAGTAGCATCTGAAGGAATAACAGATGAGCACACGCCAAACGCTGCACTGTGTTCCGGAAAGGAGACGTGATGTTTGCTGTGTAAGCTGCCTCTTTCTATTTGCTTTTAGTGACATAGATATGTTTGATTCGTGCTTGCTGTAGAGGTGATAGGAACCTTATCCCACCAAGATGTTCACTGATGTGAGAAGACATTGGTGGAGCTGTGAAGCTTTGCACTTGGGAGCATGGTAGACATATCAGCTAGCACCACTAGGTGTTTGACATGAATGCCCTAATATAAACAGCCCCATACCCGCTCACTTACAACTTGTCAGTAAGCTGTAACCTGACACTGCCCTGTGATCTCCATCAGAAATACAACTATTCCTACATCTGAAAAATGACTGTTCTGTATGTAGTGCAAACAGAGACATCTCAGCTGAACTGAATGGCCACATGGACAAGTCTACTTAAGTGGTAAATGTCTACTTAAAGTATTTACAGCTATTCTTCTTAATCGTAATAACATGGTTTGTCTAACTTGGACACTAACTTTGACCCTAGACGAAAATCAGATTTCATTGTCAACAATAATAAATTGGGTCCCTATACTCCGTGACACCACCATCCTATGGTAAGTGAAGAATTAAAGAAGCGCACCCATGATGCTATTTTCATGGAATCTGCGTCTATATTATATTACTGACAAGTTGTAAGTGAGCGGGTATGGGGCTGTTTATATTAGGGCATTCATGTCAAACTTATAGACTCTATAAGCATGTAGTATAAGTGTATTCATATACTCACCTACTGCCACCTTCTCTGATATCCAAAATCGTTCTGCTCCACTTCTTGGTGATGTCTCCACACTTCAAACTCTCTGACTTACTTTATGCTCTATGCAGGAGCCGGTAGTCTCACTTACAATGTAAGCCTATGGATCCTCGTTCTAATGCTCCATACGCATACATTGTAATAGCCACTTCCAGGTCATGTAAAGAGCACTGTGACCCAGTGACATCACTGAGAACAGGAACAGAACGGTGCTTTAAATGGAAAGATGGATGAGCTAGACCCTCAAGAAAGTTGCTCTTTCTAACCACCTTTTGGCAAAAAGAGGAGGAATCTATACATAGTGCTCTCCTCTATTAAATCCAAATCTTAAGGGTATGTAATAATCAGTATCAGACTGGGTTGGCAGGGGTCCACCGGTAACAGTGACTCTGGGGGCCCACTAATCAACCACATGAAAATATTACCTTCACAAATCTACCTAAGCAACTATATGATAATATACTGGGTAGTTTGTAAAATGTATCATGAGATGGTTCCTTTGTCTGCACATAGTGAAACAAGTGTATTGTGCCAACAACTGATCTAATACCCAATTGATAAAAATAGGCTTTGTTCACAGGGGAAAACAAAAAAAACAAGAAAATCCATCCTGCAGGACAACTCTAATCTGACCCCAAAGACGATTACTGCCTAAATAGTAGAAAATGACTGATTTCATAGTGTATTTTATGCACTTTTGTGCAGAAAATGTTGGCTGAATACAAATTTAATAAAAGCAATAATTATATTGTCACACATCTAAAGTAATAACTAGAGATGAGCTGATTTTTTTTTTTATTTGGATTCACCTGCTTTGCTAAATTTTCCCCAGAAAATGTAAAAAAATATGTGGCAAATCGCTATACTGCAAAGCCTGGAGGCTGGAGGTTTGCCCAGAAAATATGTGTGTAAGGCTATGTGCCCACTGTATTTTTGGTGCGTTTTTTTGGTGCGTTTCTGCACCAGCTTTGTGATGAAAGTGAATAAGATTTTCCAAAAGTTGTGCCCACATGTGCGTTTTTGTAGCAGAAATTGCCAGCACTTTTTAATGTTCCTCCAATTAACTTGCTCATTTTTGGGCTGCATTTTTCCCATAGACTCCATTTTAACCCCCAGAAAAAAAGCATCACAAACAAATGGGTATTCCCACAGTCTCTTTATAGTGTCTTTTCCTGCGTTTTCCAAAATAAAAACGCACCAATACTCACCCTCCCCAGCGATCCCACAGTGATCCCCGGCGATCCCCGGTGATACTTCCTCCATTCACACCAGCAGTAGGACCTATCAGAGCCTGAGCCTGCACACCATTTGACAGGCTGAGTCACATGGTGCATGGTGCTGGCAGATAGATAAATACATCTCCCGCCGCCGCATGGAGGAAGAATCACTGGGGGACTACTGTGCGATCGCTGGGGAGTTTGAGATAGCTGTGGTCTGTCAGTGTCTGTCTCTCTGTTTATGTCTGTGTTTTGGTGTCTTTTTAATCGTGCTGCTTTTTTGTGCTGCGTGTGTATGTGCACAAACACAATAGGCTTGTGTTGCATTTGCTGCATTTGTGTACATACAAACGCAACACAAAAATGCAGCACATAAAATAAGCACAGTCGGCACTTAGCCTTAGGCTATGGTCACATTTGCATTTTTTTTTCCATCCTGATCCGGTTTTAAGCATTATTAATATCAGGGGAGATGAGGATCTGGCTTGTCCACTTTAGTAGTATAGGCATGATCAATAGGCTGCATACAGACACTTTGCATCATATTATTATTATTATTTATTTATAGAGCACCATTCAAAGTGACAGACTGATACAGAGGAGAGAGAGGAACCTGCCCTTGCGGGCTTACATTCTACAGGGCAATGGGGAGGGAGATAGTAGGTTGGGTCTGCTCGGGTGGTGCTGGAGTGCCAGGTCTGATGGTGGAGCGCCGGGTCCAGTGGTGTTGAGGCGGCACTGTGGTCTTTACAGGTTGTAGGCTGTTCTGAAGAGATAGGTTTTCAGGTTCCACTTGAAGGTTCCGAGTGTAGGGGACAGTCGGACGTTTTGGGGTGCAGAGTTCCAGAGCATGGGAGATGCTCGGACGAAGTCTTGCAGGCGGTTAGATGAGGAATGTACAAGTGTGGAGGAAAGAAGGAGGTCTTGGGAGGATCAAAGATTACGAATTGGAAGATATAGGGAGATTAGTTCAGAGATATATGGGGGGACAGATTGTGGATGGCTTTGTAAGTCAATGTTAGTAGTTTGAACTAGATACACTGGTGAATTGGGAGCCAGTGGAGGGATTTGCAGAGGGGAGAAGTGGAGGAATAGCGAGGAGAGAGGTGTATTAGTCGGGCAGCAGAGTTAAGGGCAGTATGAAGTGGTGCAAGAGTGTTAGCAGGAAGGCCACAGAGTAGGAGGTTGCAGTAATCGAGGGGGGAGATGATGAGGGCATGCACTAGTAGTTTAGCAGATTGGGGGTTGAGGAAGGGACGGATTCTGAAAATATTTTTGAGTTGGAGGCAGCAGGAGGTGGGAAGGGCTTGGATGTGCCGTTTGAAGGACAAGGCAGAGTCAAGTGTTACTCCGAGGCAGCGGACTTCAGGTACAGGGCAAAGTGTGATGTCATTTATTGTGATAGATAAGTCTGTAAGGAAGGTGTGTGAGATGGAGGAAAGATGATGAGTTCGGTTTTGTCTACACTGAGTTTTAGGAAGTGGGAGGAGAAGGAGGATATGGCTGATAGACACTCCGGGATTCTGGACAGCAGGGAGGTGATGTCTGAGCCAGAGACGTAGATTTGGGTGTCATCAGTGTACAGATGATACTGGAAGCCATAGGACTTTAAGAGTTGTGCCAGACCAAGAGTATAGATTGAAAAAAGGAGGGGCCCGAGGACAGAGCCTTGAGGGACCCCAACAGAGAGGGGATAGGGCGAGGAGGTTGTGTGGGAGTGGGAGACACTAAATGTGCGGTTGGAAAGGTAGAAAGAGATCCAGGAGAGGGCAAGGTCAATGATACCAATGGAAGAGAGGATCTGTAATAAGAGGCAGTGGTCGACTCTGTCGAATGCAGAGGACAGGTCTAAAAGGAGGAGGACGGAGAACTGTCTGTTAACTTTGACCGTGAGTAAGTCATTAGTAATTTTGGTCAGGGCAGTTTCAGTGGAGTGGTGAGGGCGGAAGCAGGATTGAAGGTCGTCAAAGAGAGAGTTGGATGAGAGGTGGGATGAGAGTACAGTGTGGACATGCTTTTCGAGAAGTTTGGAAGCGAACAGGAGTAGAGATATGGGCTGGTAGCTTGATGTGGAAGTGGGGTCAAGGGATGGCTTATTTAAGATAGGTGTAATTGTTGCGTGTATGAAAGCAGAAGGAAAGGTACCAGAAGTTAATGATAGGTTGAAGAGGTGGGTTAGGGCTGGGATAAGTGTTGTGGTGAGGTTGGGGAGGAGGTGGGATGGGATAGGGTCCAGTGGACAAGTGGTGAGGTGCGATCTGGAGAGGAGGTGTGCAAGTTCTCCTTCAGTGATGGATGGGAGTAGAGTTAGTGGGGAAGAAGATTGACCCGGTGTACATGGTGGTTGCTGTGGTTGGGTAGCAAAGACTTGTCTGATCTGGTCGATCTTGTCGGTGAAGTATGTTGCAAAGTCTTCTACAGAGATATGAGAAGTAGGAGGGGGCAGTGGGGGGCGGAGGGAGTTAAATGTGTTAAATAACTGCCTGGGGATGTGGGACAAAGAGGATATGAGGCTAATGAAGTAATTCTGTTTAGTGGTGGTGAGTGCTGACTTGAATTTGAGAAGTGCTTGTTTGAATGCTGTGTAGTCTTCTTGTGAGTGTGTTTTCTTCCAGTGCCGCTCTGCAACCCTAGCCGCTCGCCGCAGATTTTTAGTGGTGTCTGTGTGCCAGGGTTGTCTGTTGATTCGTTGTGTTCTGCCATGAATGAGAGGGGCAACTGCATCAATAGCTGATGTGAGTGTAGAGTTGTAGAAAGCTGTGCCATTATCTGTGTCATGGAGTGAGGATATGGATGATAGTGGTAAAATGGTGTTGGAGAGTGTGTGTGTCAAGATGTGTGAAGTTTCTGCGAGGGTGTACGAGTTGGGGGACATGGGTGGCAGATGAGGAGGACAAGGATGAGAAGGTAAGTAGATGGTGTTCAGAGAGGAGGAGAGGGGAGGTTGTGGGTTTAGTTAGGGAGCAGAGGCGGGTAAAGATGAGGTCTAGTATATGTCTGTCTGTGCGGGTGGCTGTAGAGGACCATTGAGAGAGGCCAAAGGATGAAGCAAGTGACATGAGTTTGGAAGCTGTTGACTGGTGGGTGTCAATGGGGATGTTGAAGTCGCCCATTATGATGGTGGGAATGTCAGCAGGTAGAAAGTATAGGAGACTGGACCTGTGGTGGGCAGGAGGAGGCAAGGATCTAAAGGTACCTGGCACCCCTCATGGATTAGGAGAGGTGACACATGAACCAGGACCTTACTATGATCAATCCAGTAAGGGATCTTGCTCTCTGAGTAGTGGACAGTAGATCCAATATCACTGATGCATTTAATTCATGTGAGATGTTCACGAGTAGTAACCACCTCTAGTGAATACTGCATCACTGCCGTCTGATGGAGGCACTACAAAACAAGTTTTGAATAAATCTGTGGGAGGTTTGATTCAATCTATCTGCCCGTGAGAGGGCGTATTCAATTTTGCCTCTTTGGTGGATCGGACCAACAGATGAACGTCTGATACTTCAGTGGTAATATAACAGTAAATGAGTACCATTATTATTATTATTACCAACCACCTGTGTGTGGTTGCAAAAAAACATGTATATTATGTAAACTGTGTACCCCTGATGAGCTGGCATAACTGCTGGTGAAACGCGTCTGGTTGCAAAATTGTACTTTGAAATATTATATGGTCTAGATTTCAAGGGTTCTTCCTATAATCAGCTTTGATAAGGATACTAGGTTGACGATAACTGACCGTTGACGCTTGACCGAATTTGACGCTAGGTCAGACCACCATATTCGTACCTAGGTTATTGGGAGATCCTTTGGGATTATGTAAATATTGTATGCTGTGTAACTGTGTGAGGGAAGGGTCTGTGTTATGCACATGTCACATAGCCACATTGGCTGTTTTTAACTATTTATTCAATAAAGATTATCTTAGAGTACTCCTTGTAGTGGTTATAGTATAATATAGGAATACAACATTTACCACAACATAGTGTAAAAATTACAGATAGAAAGTATAGGAGCCAGATTGAGAATTGGTCAAAGAAGGTAGTGGTCGAACCTAGTGATCGATAAATGACGTCCACTTGTAGGTTGGAAGGAGAGTACATACAGACAGAGTGCGTTTCAAAAGATGAGAGGATAAGGGAGGGAGGAGAAGGAATTGGGTTGAAGATGCAGTTGTTAGAGAGGAGAAAACCCACTCCTCCACTCTGTTTGTTGCTAGTGCGAGGGGTGTGGGAGAAGTGAAGTCCACCGTAACACAGCGCAGTAGGGAAGGCCATGTCGGAGGGTGTCAGCCATGTTTCTGTGAGGCCCTGGAAAGAGAGTCTGCAAGAGGTAAAGAGGTCATGTATGTAGTGGAGTTTATTAAAAATGGAACGGGCATCATATGTGCTTGTGTGACTGATACCCTATGGAAACCTCACCTGTGTGCATATAAAATACCACCAATCACTCCCCCCTCCATGTTATGGCAGGTAGTGAGTGGTTGTTGCATCAGTATCTTGCACCTGTATTGCCCCTGCCTTTATCACTGGGGCCTGCGGCATCCTGCTAAATGCATTTGGTATCAGACCTTATGGCTGCTTTCAGTGAGTTTTTTTTTTAAATGATGTCCTTTTCTGTGATTATTATTATTTTTGAATAAAGAGTTAGGGACCCGTAAGTGTGGGGACCCTTAATGTGGGTTACAAGTTTGCATGTTTTGGCCAAAATATCTACCAATGCCTCACACTATTATTCATATTTTATATAATTTTTATTGAACTTTTTTATCTTTATGCAGGATGCAGCCAGTCCCTTTGAGTTGTCTATCCTAAGCAGTTGTGAGTAGTTGTCGCATCGGTATCTTGCACCTGTGCTGCCCCCCCTTTATCATTGGGTCCTGCTGCATCCTGTTAAGTGCATTTGGTATCTGACCTTATGGCTGCCTTCAGTGAGTTTTTTTTAAATGATGTCCTTTTTTGTAAATTATCATGGCCACTGCGGACCCTTTTGTTTTCTAGAATGAAGCCACCACGAGAAATGTCTGGCAGTGACTTTCTTGTAGAGGACACAAAAGACCTCAGCATAAGAAGTGCATATGTGTATAAGATAGTCAGTTTAGATAGTGCCTGCTGAACAATCAATGAAAAGGTGGGTGAGGCTTGACATGCATTATTACTCAAGATAAATATTAATTGTAATTCTGAAGTAGGAGCAGTTCCAAATTAATTGCTTATCTGAAGGCTTTATATAACAAAATGATATTTTTTAATTATTAGCCTGCCTCCCTCACCACCATAAATCTTAATAAGTGTATGTGATATGTCAAGCGGTTTCCCTCAACTTTCCTGTAGATCCTAAAGATAGGTGTTTGATATCAGCTTGGTCCAATTTTTAAAACTCTACCCAATCCTTTCATTGTTTTCAAGGCATAACACATTCAATGGCCATTTCTAGGATTGCAGCTAAGTCTTAAAAACTTGGATGCCTTTTTCTAAAGGGGTATTACCATCCCCAAGATCTTATCCAAATATGAAGTAGATGTAATAATAATATTAGTAAACACCCCCAATTAGAAAAGTAGTATAGCTCTCCTGATACAGCCATGTATGTTACCTCTTGTGCAGGCCTTTGCAGCTTAGGTATTCATGGTTATGACTAGCTAACTATAGTCTCCCATATGACTCCAATACACCCAATCTCCCCCAATGCCCATGGGTAAACAATATCAAATGTCAAGCTGTATCATCAGTTTCCCCTCAAAACAATATAAATGCAGTGGCTGGCAGTTTCTTATGCGATTGATGTTACTTATCTATACATGCTGTCCCATGAACTCAACGCGTTTCCACCCACTGATAGCCTGTGGGTTTCATCAGGAGTGACAGTCCTGTGTAGCAGAGATGCCAAGGAGCATTCCTTCAGCCCTCCGTGTGCGCAGACCGGGGTGTAAGATAGCACCTCCTGACTTCTGATATCGGCGCCGGCCACTGCATTTGTATTGTTTTGAGGGGAAACTGATGATACAGCTTGACATTTGATATTGTTTACCCATGGGCATTGGGGGAGATCGCGTGTATTGGAGACATATGGAAGACCTATGGAAAGTGGAAAGGGGCAGGTTTCTATGATAGGACAGCTCCTTCCTACGTTTTCTGGGTGTACCTTGAAATCACGGTGTAACTGTAATCCTATAGGGCGGTTATCAAATGCCCATGGTTTGTGGGATTATTGATACATGAGATGCAGGTATTATGCTTATGTAGCATCAGAACATCATAGTATAACCATATAATCCTTTAACTTCACAAACATAGGCCCCATTGCTAGGAAGGAACACAAATGAGAGGACATCAGGGTTTGACCCATGTTCAGATAGAACCTTGAAACAGTATAGATGTTTGAATGTTGACTGAATTCTGAGTATAGGGAACAAGATACCAGGGAAAGCCGTCGCGGAACGGGGACACCATATAAATTAGGTGTTTAAAACTCCGTTGGCAGACAGAACAAGGAACAGGGATATAGTAGAGACATTTTTTCCCTTCCCTGTATGAAGAGAGTGTTTTATAGACACAAGGTGTGGGATAACACTTTTTGTTATTTTAACAAACAGTTATTAAAAGTTACATTTTAAATTAGTGCACCTTAAATTTGGATTATGATTTAGATGGGAGTCACAATTATCATATTATTTCATAAATAAAAAACACGTTTACAGAGGGGCGGCGTCTCCCCTTTGTCGATGGGCGTCATAGCCGACATATCGCTGATTGACCGCCGGATCCCCAATAAGGTAGCGGGGAGCTGTCTGTCAATCAGCCGCCTCTTCCCCAGAGCAGAGTGGAAAATAAGCCGCCGCTCTGTTTACCCCACCATGCTGTCCTCAGCAGGAGCTGTCTCTGCCTGCTTGTAGCAGGGATAAACGGCGGTGAACGGTGCCGGGCACAACAGGCAGGTAAGCTGCAGCTACCTGCCTCTTAGTGCTTAGGCATGTTTTGTTTTTATAACTATCCTGGATAACCACTTTAATGTAGGGATATGTGCCTGGTAGATAATGAAGAGGACTTCTTGGTGGTATTGAAGTGGCATATATGCTAATACATCTCAATTAAAATATTAAAGTCTCTGAAAACCTATTTAATATTTTCAGGCATACATTTTTGTCCTAGCATTTAATATCAGCACCCCTCCTTATTAACCAATAAAACCATTAGCGTGGAGCTATTATATAATGTCGGTGTAGTGCAGATAACTCACCCAGGCATCCAGCTAAAGAAACCTTAGCACCATATAGAGAATTCTGATGATAGGGGTTTATTGGGGCATAAAACTTGCTTAAATGATATATAATATTGAATATAATTTCCGTGTGTTTTCATAATTGTTCAGTCTCTAAAGATTTAACTGTGCAAGTTTCTACTGCGCTGCCCCAGCGTAACCTGAGGGTGCATGAGCGGACTATAAATCACCCGTGTAGGCTTAGCCTTGCATTACAACACAGCACATATACGTGGAGTGTATAAAGTGATTCGGTGAATGCCTCTCTCCAATGTTCCAGAAATTCTGTATGTAAATGTATTTGGGTTAAACAAGTTCATGTTGTTACAGCTCTGAAAATAACTTTTATACTAAAGAAGCCAAAAGGTTAAAGGATTTGAACAGAAAATGGGCATAATATCCAGGCAAAGACGGCACATTCTCCGGAATAGTCTACCGTGCCTGCACTAATGTGTATTTAATTATTTGAGGTAAGATTAATGGTAACATTTGCAGAGGGAACTGAAGATTACATTAGCAGCAAAGTTCACTTTGTTCTTTTAAATGGTAAGGTGTAATTACCGAGGTAAAGTTCTGCAGATATGCTACAGTAAAGCATTTAGGGACGTTGACTCAAAAATGAAGGTCTAGCCTTTCTTCTTCCATCAACAATCATGAATCATATCTCAAACACAAGTTAGAGATTAATCAGCAGCCATCATGTAAAAGGTGATTTCTCTTTGTTTATAAGCAGAAGCCGAGTCTGAGATCCATTATTTATGAGAATACATTAGCATGTTGTAAAATGTAGTAATGTACTGCTAGGGTAGTGGAGGTAACCTTTATGCTATACAGCGAATCGGCGGAGCTGTCACATTGACCCTTCTCTTTATCCAGACCAGCAATGATATACTGTATGACTAGGAACCCAGAAAGGATCATTTATAAAATGGAAGCTCTGTACATTAACATTATGCTGTTCATCAGCAGGGCATGGCTGCTGCTTGTTTGGGAAGCATTATTTAAGCTTCTATTCATTTTTTAGATGCCTTGGTATTGAATTTCCTATATGTAGAATTAACAATTGTTACGGGGGACGGGCTCGCTTAGCTTTCCGCTCCCACACTGCCTGGCCACGGCGACGTGGGGCATGCATCCCAGGGGGTATAGAATGTGGACCTACTGGAGCACAGGGGGGACCCGGGCCTACCTGGACTAATGAAATGAAAGGCAGCAACTGGAGTTAGTGGCAGCTGAGCATGTGGGCAAGGTGATAACATGCAGGACTAGATGACACCGCACACTTCAGGTATAAAGAAACATATAGTTTACTAAACAACAGCACAGTGCAGAATACAAGACATTAAGCCAGGCTCCCGATGCACATCAAGCAAGGGGGACATCTCAGGTAGGCAGACATCTGGTGATGATGAGAAGTCATCAAGGGTTGATGCATTCCAGGGTTGCCTGGCACGGACATATCAGGAGAACCACACTCTCAAGCCTCAGGCTCAGCAACAGAACATCAGACACTGACCTTGGACAGACGTCATCACTGGATGGACCCCAGGAAACAGTCCGGACATCGGGACATAGGCGGAACACAAACAGCACAGGTCCAAGAAAACTGACATGGAAGCTTAGGACATCAGCTGGTCAGATCCAAGATACACAGGCAGCGCCGACACTGGAAAACAAGGATGGAGACTCCCCAAGAACATGGGGGAGGAGCCCATCCAGGAACACGAGCGGGACCGGCTCTGAAACATGGGCTGGACCGCCAGGACGATGGACTGGACATCTGGACAGAGGCTGGATATCTAGGGCACAACTCCAGGATAGGGCTCCTAGATATCCAGGCTGGATATCTAGGACACTGGCAGGACATCAAGGACACCAGGCAGTGGTCATCAGGCTCCGGACGTAGGACATGAGCTCCAGACACAAGGCAGTGATCATCAGCCTCCAGGCACCAGGCAGTGGTCATCAGGCTCCGGACTTTGGACACAACCTGCAATGGAACTCAAACGGTATGGTGCGAGCACCACAGGAGCGGACTGAAGCTGCACAACATAAGCACCACAGAAGCGGACTGGAGCCAAGCAGTGCAAGCACAGCAGAACTGTGCAAGCACACCCAGCATGAACCGGAGCTGAGAAACATATGTACCGCAGGAGTGGACCAGAGCTGGACAGTGTTAGCTCATAATAGTATCATGAGCACAGCGTAATAGTTGTTCAGCAGGAACACCAGATTCCATCTTCAAAAGAAGAACACAGGTTTATTCTCGAGACACTCGTTACAGGAAACTCACAGTAACTGGGTAGATTAAGACACAGAATTACTTAAGGAAAATCACACAGCAGGCATCCACATTCAATGGCAAGGACTTTGGTATCAACACATAAACAGAACGGGTCTATTGACAAAGACATGAGCATTCCCAGAACTGGTAGCAGGCAGAACAGGAGCTGAAGACAAGGCAGACCAGCATGCTGGACCAAACTCAAATGGCTATGTTCTGCAACCTAATGAGAAGCTTTGGCCATGCCTAACAAGGAAAGGGAACTTCAAATAGGAGGGGACCCTCAGCTATAGGCTGGGGACAGCAATTCAAGTGCACATACTCCACCTAATAAAAGCAAGGAAGGTGTGGCAGTGCACATCTTAAGCACAGACAAACTAGTACATCATAGCCAGCACAGGAGCTGAAGCCTAGGCAGCAGCTGCAAGCCTGGACCCATGTGTAAAGTCATGCACCAGTTCCAGAGGACTTCATAACTCACAGATAGCTTCCACAGTGTCAGCCAGGGATCGCACACGTGGATGGTCATGCAGCAGAGCAAAGATTCTACAACACACATATGGCTACGCAGCAGAGCAGGGAATTGAGCCGCATTCATACAGGTAACAGGCAAGAGTATCCCATCCTCTGGTTAGGGGGGAAGCAGCATTGGGTAAGAGCACCGACATGCACAGTAACGCCAATCCTGACAGTGAGTATACTATACGCAGTTAGGATTGGGCTACACTGCTACATTTTAAAATGAAAGGGATTGGCCAGGTTTGAGATGAAATTCAGCAGTAACTCTAAGTAACTGTAGACTTATGAATTCTCTCACCATGCGTGCTGCACATTTTTAGGATTCTCCCTTGCCCATGGTAAGATTGGACAGTCATTTGAGAACAAGTATTCAATTTCAATATGTCTTTCCACATTCCAACTAGACCTATCCAGCCTCACTGAATTAATTCAGAGAGGAAAATGTCCAACTCCCATTGCAGCATGTATTCTCCAAGGAGGCATCGCAGATTGCCGCATCAGGTGGCCCAATGGGGCCCCCTTCCCCGCCTGCTGTGCCCACTTGCCTGCCTCTGGCTATAAGCCTCTGGGTTGCACCCCCTGCACTTGCGGCCCGGTGAGGAGAAGAATGAAAGAGCAATAGGTCCAGGCTCTCAGCATGTCCGGAACCCCTTTCTTGCTTCTTCTCACTGGGCCCCATACAGGAGTAAGGTCAGTAATTCCATGATGTTGGCCCTGGTCAGTGGTCAACAGAGCTGGAGAGCCTTAGTTGGAGACCACATGTGTAGGGAAGTGTTTTCAACCAAATAATCCAAAAATTACGATTTACATGGTTTTACATATTAAAGACACAATAAAAGCACAATTCAAGTACGTTTCGAGTACTCCATAGGCTCTGTTCAGGCTCCTTGATGAAAAATATGGCAGAACCCAATAGAACCCATTATAAGTCATTGCCATTTGTCAGGTGCTGTTGATGTCCTTCATGTTTTTTTGTTCCCAGCACAGAACATAAAAGCAAAATAATTGATAGTGAAAATGTGCACCCAGCTTTGGAGATATCGAAGGCACCTCCAGGTGTATGTTTTACAAGTTGATAATCAAGGTTTTTGAAGAAGAATCTGTGCATATGATAAACTACCATGTTTGGATATTGAATGGCCTACACCAACAACGTAGGTGCTCTATGACAGTGTACAGTTCACCATGCTTGTAGTGGTTTAAATGCTACATCTGTAACACATCTGAAATACTTCTACTATCACTCATTAGCGAATAAGTATTTCTTTAAAGGTGTTATTCCATGAGAAAGAACATTTTAATCAATACATATTGGAATAAAAGATCATGGGATAGTCTTATAAATGTGCCCATGCTATAAATGTTACTTTGCTCTACCTCAACATGCAGAACTACTCAAGTCCATGGTGGGCATATACAGTGTCTACTAGCCAGGGGGAAGCACTAGTTATAATTGAGTATACAGTATAGATACAGTAAATGAACAGGGGCTCACAGCTGCTATTTTCTGAGGTAATATCTTTCCCTTTGTGTTTTATCATCACAGTGTTTCTGGTTCGTTACCTACCAACTGAGCTTATCATAAATCAAGTTAGAGACTTAGGAACTCCAGGCGTAGCTAAGTTTGGGCACTGATTTGATTTTTAATGAACTCATAAACTGGTAACACAGTAGAAACAGTCACTCCTGTGATAAAACAGACAGGGAAATGTGTTACCTCAGGAAGCAGCAGTCATGAGCACTTGCTGTTTCATCTGTATATCCAACACAGAAAAAAAAAGAACCTGCACTCATCGTGGTAAATACTCAAGCATTTATTGTGAATTCAGGGATATTATGTGGGTAATTAGCAGTATGCTAGCTGTGTTCCTGGACAATAGCCGTTTCACACTCAGGTGTGCTTCAACGGGTCCACTGATCCTTGGTGTGCCTTCAACAGATCCACTGTATGAAATGGCAATTGTCCAGTAATGCAGTCCGGATCCTGCTACTTACCTGCAAAATATCTCTTAATTCACAATAGATTCATCACAGTGAGTGAAGCTTTTCTTTCTGTGTTGGATGGACATTTTTGGTATTTTCTACAGAAGCTTGGCACCGAATAAGTGATGACATGTCATTTGCAGCCAGTCTCTGTTTCCCTATTATGGGGAGCCTCATGAATCCACAGCAGTAGTAGAGGTCATAGTTCCTTTCTTGATGAACTGTTTCATCTGTATACTTACTTATCATAATTGACTTATGTTTCCTCCCTGACCAGTAGCTGCGGTATGGGCCAACCATAAACTGTACTCAGCAGGGGCAGCTCAAGAACAGTTTTTTTAATGCATCCAATTGTGGAACTTCTTATTATTCAAGGCTCAAATTAATCAAAACATTGTTTGTTGGACAGCTCCTTTAATTAGAAGATATGATAGCTGTAGGCAGGGGCTGGCTGGTGGACCTTGCCCCGGGAGGCAGTCTGATTCTGCCAGCCCCTCCAGTAGTTGTGGGGGGAGTGCTATCGGTCATCGGTAGGTGAGGAGAGGCGGGGGGGTGCTCTCTAACTCGCGGCGCGGCCCACTGAGCTACGGGGTTGGTGCTGTCACTCACCACGCTGCCCGCCGCGTTGGCCTTCCGCTTGTATTTTTGCAGCAGCTGCGGCCGCAAAGCAACGCCGGCCGGCCCTTTTCAGTAAAGGGGGCGGCCCTAAATGAGTGCAGTACCACCAGCCTGGGGGCACATGCCCCCCTGCCACCTAGGCCAGTCCGCCCCTGGCTGTAGGTTTCTAAATAGCAAGGGTTTGCTCACAGTTTCTGGTTTTAGTTGGCATTTCCACTATGCAATGGTAAGAATTATTAGATTTGGCATGAAAATGCATGTCGAAAATAAAGAACAATACTACTATAAACAATTTATTGACCCTCCTGCCATCGATTATATTAAACTAAAGGTGGCAGAAGCAATGATCTAATTGTAAAAGATATATCTATCTGTATTTATATATGTTTATTTTTATATTAATTTATTATTGCGTGTTTATTTTTGCTCTTCGAGTGCTTGACTGTTTTTCAAGTGCTTCCCTGGAAATTAATTCATGCTGAGATCATAGCAAATACTGTATTTTGAAATCTTAAAAGCAACATTAAGATTTCAGAGCCTAGTGGTGTGAGGTACATTATTGAAAGTAACTTGCTCTGTTTGAAATGCAGTTTTCATGTATTCAATAATGTATGAAAATAATTCACTTTTACCAGAAGGGTGTGAATGAGTACAGTATACATGCTGAATAAGAAACACTCAGGCTATAGTGGAGGAGAAAGTTGGCACTGTGATTAATAAACTGATAAATACAATAAATGTAAAAGTAACTACTAATATATAGTACATTGAATAATTATTTGTATCCTGTGAAATTTTCCATATTTTTTCATGTTATGCTCTCAAACATAAATGTATATTATTAGGATTTTTTGTAATAACCCAACAGCAAATAGAAAGTATTTGGCCCTTTTCACATCAATGCGCTCAATGCGCTGGGCTGCTCTGCCTGCCCTGCACCAGCGCTAATGCTGGCGCAGGTGCAGTTACAGGCAGCTGCAGCCTAGTGCACAGGCGCATAGAAGGCGATTATATCTGCGCTGCCTTGTGCTTTCCTCCCCATTACCTTGTATAGGCAGCGCGCGCTCCGAAATCCCGGAAGCGCAAATGAAATTACCCGCCATCACCGCACATGCGCTTTTTGAAGCGCACCCAGAAACACATATTGTGATGTTTCCGGGTGCGCTTCAACAAGCGCATGCGCGGTGAAGGTGGCAGATTTTCACTTGCGCTTCCGGGGGTTTCGGAGCGCGTGCTGCCTTTACAAGGTAATGGGGAGGAAAGCGCAGGGCAGCGCAGATGGTCGCCATCTATGCACATGTGCACTAAAAATTCTTCCTGAAGAATTCAGCATCACCTCCATAGCCAGCGCATATTGAAACTCTGGTGTGCTGGCTATGGAGGTGATGCTGAATTCTTCAGCACTATGGAGAGCGGCGCCTTCACTACGCAATTTGCGTAAGTGCCTGGGACAGCTCCTCATTGAGGATGCTGCCTGGCAATGTGCTTATGTGAAATGCGTAGCATACACACGCTGACAGCCAGGAGCCGCCGGCTTTCAGCAAGAATTACAGAAAGCCGGCAATTGCTGGCTAGACAAAAATATAGCATATTAACCCTTGAATCACTAATGAATTTAGGCACCAAGTCTCTAGGGAGGGTGGTCACTCCCTAGAGACATGGTGCCAACATAGTAAACATATATTAACCCTTTATTAACCAGGTTAAATACAGCATATGCAGCATCTGTGCTCATGTGCCGCACAGATGCTGCATATGCTGTTTAACCCTAAAAAAGACACATAGATGCTCAGCAGCTGGGTGCTTATTAATCATCTTGCACCGCTGACACAGCGGTGCAATATGATTAATTACTGTACCGGGAAACCGGCACATTCATACTCTGCGGCTTTGACAGCCGCAGAGCTTGAATACGCCAGTAAATGCTGCCCGTGGTCCTTCAGGACTGTGGACAGCATCACAATCACGCACCACACACGCACTCACACCTCACAATCCCAGCACACTCACATACATACAGCCAGCCACAGTCACCAAATGCACCACACACGCAACACACTCGCACCACACACACCCAAAACACGCACAGCACTCTTATCAATGTAGTGCATCAAACACGCTCTGTGTTTGATGCACGACAGTGTGCTTTCAGCCTAAGTCTAAAAATTGTGTCATGCATTATATTCAGCCGCCTGAGTCAATACTTTGTAGCATCACCTTTTGCTGCAATTACTGCTGCAAGTCATTAGGAGTATGTCACAACCAGCTTTGCACATCTAGATGCTGAACGTTTTGGCAATTTTTCTTCGCAAAGGAGCTCAGTAAGATTGGATGGAGGCGTCTGTGAACAGTAATTTTAAAGTCTTAGCTCAGATTCTCAATCGAATTTAGTTCTGGACTGTGACTGGGCTATTCACATGAATATGCTTTAATCTAAGCCATCCCATTGTAGTTCTAGCAGTATATTTAGCGTAATTTTCCTACTGGAAGGTGAACCTATACCCAGTCTCAAGTATTTTGCAGCCTCCAGGAGGTTGTCATCTAGAATGGCCATCCATTCTGATCTGCTTCCCTGTCCCTGCTGAAGAAAAGCCTCTCCACAGTTTGATGCTGCCACCACCATGTTTGACAGTGGGAATGGTATTTTTAGGGTGATGTGCAGTGTTAGTTTTCTGCCACACATAGTGTTTTGCATTTAGTTCAAAATGTTTTACTTGATCTCATCTGACCAGAGAACCTTCTTCTTTGTCACCTACATTGATTTTTGCAAACTGCAAACATAATGTCTTATCACTTAATTAAAAAATGGCCTTCTTCTTGCCACTCTTCCATACAGACCAGATTTGTGGAGTATATGACTAATCGTTATCCCGTGTGCAGGTTCTCCCACCTGAGCTATGGATCTCTGCAGCTCCACCAGAGTGACCTTGGGCCTCTTGGTTGCTTCTAAAATGAATGCTCTCCTTGCTTGGAATGTCAGTTTAGGTGGACGGCCATATCTTGTTAGGTTCGCAATTGTGCTATACTCTTTCCATTGTCGGATGCTAGATTGAATAATGCTCAGAGAGATTATTTTTATAACTAAAATTTCCTTTACACTTCTCCAAAACTTTACCCCTGACCTGTCTGGTATCTTTCTTGTTTACATGATGCTGTTTGGTCCCTAATGTTCTCGAACAAACCTCTGAGGACTTCAAAGAGCAGCTGTAGTTATACTAAGAATAAAGTACACACAGGTGGACTCGATTTACTAATTAGGTGACTTCTGGAGTCAATTGGTCACTCAGGATTTTATTTAGAGATATTAGACTACAGGAGGCTGAATGCAAATGTACGTCATAATTTTCATATTTAAAAGAAAAATTCGACAATCATGTATTTTTTCCATTATGTTTTACAAATACCTGCTACTTAGTATTGGTACAGACCATAAAATTCCCCCAAAATATATATATATATATATATATATATATATATATATTTAAGTTTGTGGATGTAATGTGAAAAAATTTGAAAAATTTCACGAGATATGAATACTTTTTCAAGACACTGTATATGTATTTTTTAATATGTGTATACATTGCATATTGAGCATTTACTTTGGAACACTGTGCTAGCAAGTCCTATTCCATCAGCAAATCCATTAGTTATATAAATAAAGTGGTCAGAAAAAATGAGTACACCCTCTTTGAAAAATAACATTTCAATTAATATCTCACTGAACGCAAGAATAAATTCCAAACATTTGGCAAGACTGAGTTTCGTAGAACATTTTTTAACCCATAACTTGAAAGTAAGATTTATAAGACACCTTTTATTACAAAATCAACAGTTTTACTCAAATTATCTGATGCAAAAATAAATACACCCAACAAAAAAAAAAAACTATATCTAGTATTTTTACAGCATTGAATAATAAGAAAAAATTCAGCTCACCCCTGAGATGCTGTTTCAGTCCTGGAGGAGCACGGCGTCCCTGCTTCTGCACAGCGCTGTAGGCAGGAGAGGAATTTTGAGTTGGAACCAACTCAACACACCGCAGTAATTAAAAAATCACTAGATCTTTATTGGAAATCCTTAAAAATAAAATTGATGAAAAATTGGACTTCTCAGAAAACAAAGCAATAAAGCGGTGTGGTGTGTATAACAGGAATCAATCCATACGTGTTTCGAGCCACATGGCTCTTGAAGTTGAGGTTTTCAAGCAGTATTATGCCATCAGAAACACTCACCTGGTTTGGCTTTCAACTTCTTTAGCAAACTGTAATGAACTTGCAATTCGATTTTCTTCAAGCCTTCAGAAGATGCTCCTTTTCAGGTGTTTGCTTTCATGGTTGGAGCTCTACGAGTTGGAAGCTATTCCACCTTTCTTACATTTTTGTATCACTTTTGCTACTGCATTCTTACTAGTAATAAGAGTTTTGCTGATCTTCTAGCACCCTTCACCTTTCTTGTGTAAAGAAATGATTTTCTTTCTCAAGTCTTGGGACATTTTTCTTCCATGTGGTATTATTGCTAACATGAAATGAGAAGGGGTTTTCTTTGTTAAGTAACACCCTTTTATGGTCAACTGTCTTTTGGGAACCTGCTTAATGAATAGTTAGACTTAGCTGTGATTGAAGTCATATAAATTAGAATTTTGAAGTCTAATTTTTATCTTTGTTCTGAAGACTTTTGTTGGGGTGCACTCATTTTTGCAGCATGGTCTTGAAATAATTACTTTTTTGGGGTATGCAAAATAACAAATTTTGTTTGCAATCAATGGTCCACATTTGTGAGAGTATTTTGTAGTGTAGTATCTCACAGGAAATATTAATTCTGAAAGAAAACTAAAGCTTTTATGACAAATCTGTTGGGGTGTACTCATTTGTCCTGAGCACTATATCTGCACCATATGGAATTTTGTCTTTTCAACTTCTCTGAGTCCAAAGTTCTGTGGATGTTGAAAATGTAAATTATAGCAATACTCGCCATTCACTGCTCCAGCAATGCCCTTCCCCTGCCATTGCTTTTAGTGGTTGTTTGCAGTATGCAGAGGTGACATTACAACAATAGCGTATGTGACCACTGCTGTCAATCATTGGCTCTCAGTGGCTCCATTAATTGAATGAAATGCTCAATGTTTGGTTGAAAGAAACTAGAAAAAAGTATGTGCGTGTTATGACCAAATACCTTGTAATAACTAAATAAAAACTGGTGCAGAAGTGGGTCACCTTGATGAGGTGAGTTGGCTTAAATGCATTTTTTGCAAAAAAAGGTATGTACCAAGTACCTTGTGTTTTTAACAGCACTAGTTTTTATTTATTGCAAGGTATTTGGTCATAACATGCACATACTTTTTTCTAGTTGTTTCATTCAATTTGGTGTTTAATCTGAACATGCTATACAGGCATGTTCACACAAGTTTGCTATGGCTCAGGTTTTTCTGTATTTCCATGCTTGGTTGATAGTAGTGACATCACAAATACTCCTTACTAGAAGCAGCAGCAAGAGACAGCGTTAGAGCAGAGGAGGCTGAGTGGAAAGTCATGATTATATGATAAGTGGCAGAGCTAGTTCATGGAAGTGACAACATGCTGGTTTACTCCTGCCTCTTTAGCATTTGCAACTTTCCAAGATAAAACTATATTCTTTTACAGCTACAGCTTAGCACATAAAACACCTTATCGCACTAAAGAAATTGTCTTCATATCGTTATAGTAGTAATTGAGCATGATCAAGTGACCTGACAGATTCCCTTTAAAGCAAATCTGTCAGGTCAAAAATCCATATGTAGTTGCTCTCATTTTCTAATTCCTCCCTCTAAGCTTTCTCTATTTATGTATTTCTTTTATTTATATTTTCCTCCTATACTGTGTAAGCGTCAAATAAAGATATTCATTTTATCTGGCAATCACAGTGAATGACCCACTTAGTTCTCTGCTCTCCACTTCCCATGGGATGAATATTTATGTCACATATTCACATCACTGCACAGGACATCAGTAGGAGGGGGCTGGATCTTCCTTTCTTTTCTCTTTCTTTTTAGCCTAACAAGAGGTCAAATACAACACAGAATCTGTCACAGCATCGCAGGGATACTTGCTTAGAGAAAAAAAATTCAATAAATACCTTATCAAGACCAGGTAAGGCAGTAAGGCAAATGTGTGTCTGCAATCTCTCCCTCTGAAGCTCCTAATTGAAACTGAAACATGACTAGCAGAGAGAGCAAAGGGAGGAGGGAGGAGGAGAAGAGAGCTGCTAAGAGGGAGTGCATAATTAAATGAGACAGTTTAACACAGCTGGACTAATCCTCTGTAAATATAATGGAGAGGACTAATGAAGGAGCTCCCTGAAGGTTCTGAAAATGCTTATAATTAGAGAACTCCAAACAGTACAGTAATGATTTTACATGTTTTTAAAAGGTCTGTCCAGGCACTATTCAATGGTAATATTAGTATCATAGTGAAAAATACCTCACAGTGTCCCTTTAAAGAATTATTTGGAGATTTTAGCTATGATGCCCACAGTAATGTAAAGCTCTGGACTATTTTACAGGCTGTAAATTATAATCCATTAGTTAAAAAGGCTTTTCCAATGAACAAAGTACATTTTAATCCATAGATCTTGTAATAATAATAATAAAGTCCACAATTGAATGTTAAAAATGTTCCTATAATCTTACCTATGTGTCACTGCAGGAACATGGTCTAAACATGGTTTGGAATGTTTGTAAGACAATGCCTTTAATGCCGGCTTCACACTGTGGTGTGATCAGGTCCGGGGCTGTCCAATGTGAATCGTACAGCCCCGGACCCGATTTCCACCCAATGCAGTCCTATGTGGCCGGATGGAACCGGATGGCAGCTATGTGCCATCCGGTTTCTATCTGTCCGGGATGATCCGAGACAATTCAAATTTTTCTCCCGGACACAGAAACATTGCAAGCAACATTGTTGTGTCCGGTGGAAAAATCGGAACAGATCAGATAGTCCCAGATCCTCACGGATACGGCGTGATCTGGTGCCCCCTAACATGGGGGTCTATGGCACTGGATCGATATAAAACCAGATGTGGGGCCCAGATGCTGGGAGTTGAAGTTTAGGCGCTGATGAACTTCAGCACACGGAACTGTCCCCTGTGCTGTGATTTCAGGACCGCGGCCAGCTCCCTGCTAGCCGCAATCCTGTCATTAAAGCAGGGACAGCTCCTGAGGTAGCAATCCAGCTGCACACCGGACCAAAGGGCATATTTGCCCTCCAGTTCTGTGTCCAAATCAGAAATTCACATCGGACAGCCCCGGAACTGATTACACCGCGGTGTGAAGTCGACCTAAGCCATTCATGACCAAGGATGTATATGTATGTCCTTATTTGTGTCCGTACCTTTGATGAGATCTTTGCACTGATTCATATCATTCCCTGCACATGTCAACTAATCTGATCAGCCAACAAGGGCAGCTAACAGATGCAGGCAGATCAGTGATTCGCACACCATTGTTAACCTCTTAGATCGCACTATCAAACACTGAAAGTACAATCCTTGACACCGCAGAGAGGATCATGCTATTCCCCATAGCCATCAGTAACCCTGTGCCATGATCACTGGCCACTGATGTGTTTTCATGACAGCGATGGGTCAGATGAGGAACTTCCTGTGGATGCTGAGCAGGAGATGAATAGGAGATGTTCATTTCTGCTGTGCAGAGCTGTGGATCATCAAGGCTCTGTAGTTCACAAGCAATAAGACACTGCAGTGTTGAGGCACCCTAAGGAGCTAATAAAATAAAGTAAAAGTTCAAAAAAGTTTTTAATAATATGAAAAAGAAAAAAAAACATAACATTTTAAATCACCCCCCCTTTTTCCCCACTGAAAATAAAAGTATAAGAGAAATACTAAATACACATATTTTGTATTGCCGCGTTTATAAATACCTGATATATCAAAATATAAAATCAATCCATCTGATCGGTAAACTGCGTAAAGGGAAAAAAGTAAAAACGATAAAATTATGTTTTTTTTTTGGTGGCCACAACATTGCAATAAAATGCAATAACAGACGATCAAAGCAGTGCATCTACCCAAAAATGGTATCATTAAAAATGTCAGCTCAAGATGCAAAAAATAAGCCATCATACAGCTCCAGATGCTGAAAAATAAGAACGCTATGGGTCGCGGAAAGTGACTCCAAAAGCCCAATTCAGATTTTTTTATTCTCCACTTAGATAATAGTAAAAGTACACATGTTTGGTATCTGCGAACTCGAACAGACCCCAGGCATCATCTTAACATGTCAGTTTGACTATATAGTGAAGAGGATGAATAACAAATAAAAAAATTGTGGAATTTCACTTTTTTTGCAGATTCCCTACACTCAATTTATTTTCCCATTTTCAGTACACTATATTGTAACATCAATGATGTGATTCAATAGTACAACAAGTCCTGCAAAAAATAAACACTGATATGGCTATATTGACAGAAAAATAAAAAAAAGTTATGGCTCTTGGAAATAGGGGAGGGAAAAACTAAAACAAAAAACAGAAAATTGCTAGGAGGTGAAGAGGTTAATTTATTCAATGATTTATGTAGGAATACTGTACATTCTTAAATTATAGAAGGTTCTTTGTATACAGCAGCACAACACTAATTGCAAGTAACTTTAGTGATGTTTCTCAAACCAGATAAAACATATATAGAGCATTTCCCCTTGTTCGCACTAAAGCCCCCGTCACATAGCGAGATCGCAAGCGAAATCGCTGTTGCGTCACAGGTTTTTTTGCGTCAACAGCGACCTCGCCAGTGATCTCGCTATGTTTGACACTTAGCAGCGACCAGGTCCCCGCTGTGACATCGCCGATCGTGTTGGAATGGCCTGGACCATTTTTTGATCGTCGGGTTCCCGCTGGGCAGCATGCATCGGCTTGTTTGATGCCTTAACAACAACCTCGTTGGCGACTCAGAACTCAGCCACGTTGGTCTGAGTCATCAGACTAGCTGATATGTGACAGGGTCCCAACGACCACCAAGGTTGTTATACGGGTCGCCGTATCATTGCTACGTCGTTAGTAGATCTGACTGTTTGACATCTCACCAGTGACCACGTAGCGACATTTCAGCAATCCTTACCAGGTCGTATCGTTGTCGGGATCATGGAAGTGTGAAAGGACCCTAAGGCTAGGGTCACATTTGCGTTAGCAAATGCAGATCCTGATCCGGTTTTGAGCATGCAAATTGCTCAAAACCGGATCAGGATCCGCAACCCATAGGAGCCCATTATAAAAGTAGATTGGACTACATGCAGTCCGGTTACCGCTTGCGGATTTGCAGCCTGCAAGCCAGTAAAAATCATGCAGGCTGCAGTTTTTGCAGCGGTTTGCAAACTGCAGTAGGCTTGCTATAATAGGCTCCTATGGGAGCCCATCCGGCTACCGCAAGGCACATGTGAATGCCTGTGGTAGCCAGATGCTTTGTTCATTGATGAATAAAGGGTTAATGTTAATAATAGATGTGGGCAACATGTCTGTAGGGAGTGCCCACTCTCCCTGGGCAACATGTCTGTAGGGAGTGCCCACCCTCCCTAGAGACATGCTGTCCACATAGTTCGCCATGTTAAGGGTTAATATATGAAATTATAGCATTGCCGGTTATTGTCAGCATTTACTATTTTCTGAATGAAACCCGGCGCCTCCTCGCTGTGGAGGAGATACAGTACGTAATGTGCGTACTGTACCTGCCGCTATCCAGGGTCGTGAAAGCTTGAACATTAGTTCTATGGGCAGCGCACCGCCATAGAACTATTGTTAAAGCTTTCTGGACCCTGGATAGCGGCAGACACAGTACACAGATTATGTACTGTATCTCCTCCACAGCGAGGAGGCGCCGGGTTTCATTCAGAAAATAGTAAATGTCGACAATAACCGGCAATACTGTAATTTCATATATTAACCCTTAACATGGCAAACTATGTGGACAGCATGTCTCTAGGGAGGGTGGGCACTGCCTACAGACATGTTGCCCACATCTATTATTAACATTAACCCTTTGTTCATCCCTGCGTCAGCAGGGATGAACAAAGCATAAAATAACCGGATTGCTCCGGATTACACATTATAAGCAATCCGGTTACCGTATGCACCCCTAGGGACACATTTTTGGTGAAAAATGTGTCTGAAGGCACTTGCAATTACAGCATCTGAATAAGGATGTGATAATCGCAATTTGCCTTGCAAATGTGACCCTAGCCTAACACTTCCATATAATCCTGTTAACTTTTACACCTTTTCTTTGATCCAATATTTTGCTGGAAAACACACTTCAATGAAAGCTTTAAATGCTCGTTCACATGCTCTATAAATGCCATTTGTCTCTTCTCCCCTTTCTTTAATCAATTTTCCATCTCCTTGTGTATTCTTGTCTTATAATTAGTATTCAGACACTGAAATTGATAATTGGCTTGCACTCTAAAATGTTTTATGAATGCACATTGAGTGGGGTGGATATATTTGCATATTTTATTGCTTATATTTGTAGGACACATTGTTTCTTTATGTTATTACATTTCTCATTTAAATTGTCTGAGAAATCTGCTTCATTTTCAGTCGCTTTTATTGGCGATGTTCAAGTCTATTGTCTTAAAGAGCGGTATGTATTTATTTGCTACTGAGTCAGACTACAGTCATGCCTTATTGTTTTCCCGTCTCTGGAGTTTCATTTATATTCTTCATGTGCACCCAAGTAGAAAGTTTTTACCTAGTCCCATGCGAACAATCTCCAGATACAGAGATCTTTCACACAAATTGACACGTGAGATAAATTAGCTTTGTAGGTGCAGCGAAGAAAAAACACTGTTGAAAGGAGTTGAACAGTTCACATCTGCACTTTGTTACCGGCGTGGTCTGTGTATGCCTTTCATATACATTAACGTGGCCCAGTTTATCTAATTGAACATGCCAGGGTAGAGTTCAGGAGGATTTTCCATTACAATGTCTCGTCACTAAAGAAGAGGTAGTTAAACGGGAATCTAATAAATGTACGCGGCATAGAAAATTCGCAAGTTATACGAGCTATGAAGCTTTTTTTGGGGGGGTGAGGTTTTATCCATATTATACAGATATTTGTACAGTGCTAGTAAAGCCAAACATACACGTTAGCTTGTGGTTCAGTAGGTGGATCATACAATGGCTATGGAAGTTTGACAGCAAAATCATATTTCAAATAATAAAGAAATTAAAAATATACTTTTACTTATACACAGTATTATGTTGATCTTAAAAGGAGAATGATACAAGCATTTTGGTGTTTTCCGAATTTCCATATTATGTCCTGCACCTCAGCCCCCGCACAGGACATTATCACAGTAGAAATTATCCCCGAAATATTCCTTTACTATACTCAATCCCACAATGACCAAGTACAGAAGCCAACATGATGGCTGGGATACATGGTGATATTCAATCAAACATTCCGAAGACAAATGCAAATTGTGAAGATCGCCATGGTGCACCAAACTAGACACCTGCTACATATGTACATTACGCCGAACTAAAAATGGCCAATTTCTGAAATGGAAGAGGGCTCTAATACATGATTAATGAAATACAGTTTGGGGGGAGAATGAAAAGAATCTGCCATAATTGTAAATTCCAACATGAAAGACTTACTTATCTTTTAACTTACTTTTAGAAGATGCTAAGCACCACTGCAGTCCTCTTTCCCCGCTTTTTCTTTATAGCCCTTTGTTCTGGGGCTCACTTGGAGTCTGCTTTCACAGACACCGCTTCACGCTGTTCTGCCGGCCTCTCGGTCACGTGTGGTGCACTTCTGATCTTTCCTCTTAGCGTTTCTTAGCAGCCAACAAACAAGCGGCAGCACTCACCGGTCACCGGGTATTCCTTTATTGTTTCATACAACAATCAACAGCGGTTACATCAGATATATATTCAGGGGTGCAGGGGGGAGTATGGGCTCCCTCTAATCAGAGGGAGCCCATCTTCCCCCTGCACCCCTGAACATATATCTGATGTAACCGCTGTTGATTGTCGTGGTGAGTGCTGCCGCTTATTTGTTGGTTACTTATCTTTTAACAGTGTCCAAAAGTTTAAAGATGGTTCCTTTGACAGATATGTAATATAAATGGGCGCAATTAAAAGCTGAAGCTTAATATTCTGCACAATAATGAGTAGCATTTTGAGGTAACACTTCTTCTAGAACTTGATCTGAATGAATTTATGGTCTCTGATGCAGTAACCATATTCAGGCTTCATACACACATTCCTAATATTGTAATGTCCATGAGACCTGTCCTAAGCAAACTCCGAACATATACGGCTAATACGTTTTCCAATAAAAAAGTATTAATTGGCAAATAAGTTAAATTTTTCAATAAAGCTCCAACATCTACAAGATCCCAGGTAACTTCAGCTGCACCACAAGCAATGTGGTGTATTTAATCATATGTACCAAATGCCCAACAGCTGGAATGTACATAGGTGAAACCGGGCAAAAAATAGGACAAGAATGAATTCTCATCGCCACTCAATAAAAGAAAAGCGTATGGACCTACCTGTAGCAAAGCATTTTTCCAGCCCTGACCACAGTAAGACCGATATGAATCAGCTCATCTTAAAAAGAAACTTCAAATCTCAGTGAGAGAGAAGAATTTGGGAATACAAATTGATAACGACCTTTGACACATTCAAAACAGGATTAAATAGATCACATGGATTCATGGCTTTTTATAGAACATGAATGGACATTTGGGGACATCACAGATTCATGCATTTTCTATATAAATTGAGAAGACATTTGTGGATAACACATCTCCAACAAACTCCAGTTTAAGGACAATGAACTCTTGACACTTCTTATATGAACACCCTTGTTTTCTTTTATTGCTTTCCTCAACTCATTTAAGTCTTTTCAGTTCTCCACAAACCTCTACCATTATACAATTTGTGCCGCTTATCTTATACTTTTAATTTCAATTCCCCAGCTGATCTCTTCCTCCCTAACCTGACTCTGTTTTACGTCACCTGTCACATTTACTATAACATCTAAGACTGTTGTTTTTTGTTGTTGTTTCATTTGCTTATGTATATATGCATGTGTCTTCAGAATCTGTGTCATTATCTGCCTGACGAAGGGGCCATAGTGTCCCGAAAGCTTGCTGTGCTTACCATCTTTTCAGTTAGCCATTAAAAGGTGTCAACCACTGAGGAATCTCAAATTCCAATATATTTTTGTATAAGGTCAGGGAGTAGTGACAGTTTCCCCAGCTATTTTTGGGGTCACATTTAGCACTGCTGGCTAGGGATGGGCGAATCTACTCGTTACTACTCGGTACTCGCTGAGTAGTAAGGGATTCGCCCGACTCGTTACTGTGCGAGTAATCGCAGGGATTACTCGCACAGTAACGAGTCCGTTCCCCCCCACTCCCCGTCCTAAGTTAGGACTGGGCTGGGGGAGCGAGCAGGGAGCGAAGGGAGGGGGGAGAAATTCTCCTTACCTCTCTTCCGTCTTCCGGCTGTGTGCTCTGTGCTGGGCTCGGGTCCTGCGGGCTGCTGGCAGCTCCAGGGTCCTAGAGCCCACCTGCTCTCCCTGTGTACAGACATCTATGTCTGTTCACAGAGATGTAGCAGTGCTGAGATTGTTCTCAGTCTGCTCACTCCCTGTGCATAGACATCTATATCAATGCACAGGGATGTAGCAGAGAGGACATCACGTTTTGGACTACGTCGGACGGAAGAGGATTTTTTTAAATAAAGATGGAGTCCCTAATGGCTTTTTTTTTTTATTTCTAATAAAAAAAATTTTCTCTGTGTTGTGTTTTTTTTAAAACAATTTAATAGAAATTCATGGTGGTCATGTCTAATATTGGCGTGACCGCCATAAATTTCGGGCTTAGGGCCAGCTGATAATACAAAGCTGGCCCTAACCTCTTTATTACCCAGTGAGCCACTGCACCAGGGCCACTGGAAGAGCGGGGTTCAGCGCCAGAGGATGGCGCTTCAATGAACGCGCCATCTTCTGGGGCGGCTGCGGGCTGCAATTTGCAGCGGGGGGAGCCTAGAAAGCTTGGGCCTCCCTGCGCTGTGGATTCTAGCCCCCAGCTGCTTAGCTGTACCTGGCTAAACATAGAAATTGCGCGGAGCCCCACGCATTTTTTTTATTATTTCATTAAATTCATGAAATAATAAAAAAAAGGGCTCCCCTATATTCTTGTGTCTGGCCAGGTACAAATAGGCACCTGGGGGTTGGGGGCAGCCCGTCGCTGCCTGCTGGATCTGGCTGGTTACAGAAATACGGCGAAGCCCACGTCATTTTTTTTCTGAAAAATCAATAAAACAATCCTAAAAAAGGGACTACATCTTTATTAACCCCTCGCCCATGGTCCAGGGGTTAATAAAGATGCAGTCCCTTTTATTTATATTGTTTTATGGATTTGTCAGAAAAAAAATTGACGTGGGCTTCACCATATTTCTGTAACCAGCCGAATCCAGCAGGCAGCGAAGGGCTGCCCCCAACCCCAGGTGCCTATTTGTACCTGACCAGACACAAGAATATAGGGGAGCAATATTTTTTTATTATTTCATGAATTTCATGAAATAATAAAAGAAAAATGTGTGGGGCTCCGCGCAATTTCTATGTCTAGCCAGGTACAGCTAAGCAGCTGGGGGCTGGAATCCGCAGCGCAGGGAGGCCCAAGCTTTCTGGGCACCCCCCGCTGCAAATTGCAGCCCGCAGCCGCCCCAGAAGATGGCGCGTTCATTGAAGCGCCATCCTCTGGCGCTGAAACACGCTCTTCCAGTGGCCCTTATGCGGTGGCTCACTGGGTAATAAAGAGGTTAGGGCCAGCTTTGTATTATCAGCTGGCCCTAAGCCCGAAATTTATGGCGGTCACGCCAATATTAGACATGACCGCCATGAATTTCTATTAAATTATTTAAAAAAAACACAACACAGAGAAAATTTTTTTTATTAGAAATAAAAAAAAAAAAGCCATTAGGGACTCCATCTTTAATTAAAAAAATCCTCTTCCGTCCGACGTAGTCCAAAACACAATCTCAGCTCTGCTACATCCCTGTCTGTGCTTAGACAGACAGGGATGTAGCAGAGCTGAGAACTGACTAAACAGTCAGGGTTCAGCTCAGGTCATTATGACCTGAGCTGAACTCTGCTGTCAGCCAGACTCGCTCTGCTCCGGAGATTCCTGAGCAGTGACGGAAGTTAATTTATTCACTGCTTCTGTCAGTGTTCGGGAATCTCCGGAAAAAGCAGCAGAGACTCGGGGAGCGAGTCTGTAGCCGGCGCCGGCGGAGGCAGCGGTAAGTAGCCGGCCTGTCCGGTGTACCCCTCACCCTCTCCATCCTCCCCCCCACCCTCCTAACCCCCCCTACCCCTCCCCCGGTTCAATCCTTTATTTATTTTTTTACTATTCTTTAAAAGTCAGCGGCTTTTTGCCGCTGGCTTTAAAAGAATAACATGGGGATTTGCAGGTTTTTCCTCTGCTGGCAGACCCCTTATAGGGTCCGGCAGCAGAGGAATCGCTGCAATACTCGCCTCCCCATTAATTAACATTGGAATCGCTGGACTCGCAACGAGTAGCGAGTCCTGGACTCAGACTCGTTGGAGTCTAGCGATTCCGAGTAGTTTAGGATTCGCCCATCATTACTACTGGCCAATTCTTTCCCCGTTACAGTGCTATTTGCATACTGAATAGCACGCACGATACTGCACATCTCAGACACAGCCAGCACCTCTATTTTTGCGGTCAGTGGTGAACTAATAAATCTTGGCTTTAACCTCAAGCCAATTTCTTTGCTGTTACAGTGCTGATTGTAAAACACAAATCAGTGACATTGATGTGGTCTTCGCATGGTGTTTTCAGTGATGCCCAACAAGGCACTGAGTCTGGGACAATTAGAAAGGTTGATACATCTATGTTCCTATGTTTTTTAATGCATTTTCCATTAAAATCAATGGGGGGGGGCAAAAATACATGCGATTTGATGCGGTTTTAGCGGTAAAACGTATAGAACTGCTAATTAACCTAAATGCAGCCCTAAATTAGATGTGAAAGGGGCCTAATATTTCCCATCGGAGGCACTTGTGATAAGACTTCCTTCCTGCGTCAACCATGATACAGCCCCCAGGGCTAATTTTTTGAGACACAATATTTATGCCTGCACATTGGGCACTGGAACTACTGTCATACTAGTCCTACCTTCATAATTGTCTGGCCCTTGAGGCCTCCTTCCTGTGTCAACCATGATACAGCCCATAGGGCTAATTTTTTGAGACACTATGTCTATGCCTGCACATTGGGCACTGGACCTACTGTCGTACTAGTCCTACCTTCATAACTGTCTGGCCCTTGAGACCTCCTTCCTGGCTCAACCTTGATACAGCCCCTAGGGCTAATTTTTTGAGACACTATGTCTATGCCTGCACATTGGGCACTGGAACTACTGTCGTACTAGTCCTACCTTCATTACTGTCTGGCCCTTGAGACCTCCTTCCTGGGTCAACTTGATACAGCCTCTAGGGCTAATTTTATGACACACTATTTCTATGCTTGCACATTGGGCACTGGAATTCCCATCATACTAGTCCTACCTTCATAATTGTCTGGCCCTTGAGGCCTCCTACCTGCATCAACCATGACAAAGCCCCTTAGGGCTAATTTTTTGAACCACTGTGCCTGCACATTGTGCAGTGGCAGTGGAACAACAAGGACAGTAGACCAACCTTTATAATTGTGAAGCCCTTGTGATGATGATGCGTGGCTTCTTCCTGCTCAACCATCACACACCCCCTAGAGTAGATCGCTCTCCTTACATCATTTACAAACTGAGCTGTCAGAAAATCACCTCGATCATCACTAGCTCCTATGCCACTTATGACAACTCAGTGTGCAAGTGGTGTAGGAGTCCCGCTCTGCCAGCAAAAAACAGCAGGACTTCAGTGTTTGACTGTAAATTGTAGTAAAGCAGTGGTGAAAATCCACTTGTGCAGCTCTTGACAAGGTGCCCCCATGTTATATACATGTACACCATACATTTTTTTTAACATTTCCACATTAACAGAGGATGAACAGCCTTCCCAGACCTCTTGGTTTGGTCTAGCTGAAAAGCACCTATTGACTTGCATTGTACTCACTACTCGTTATGAATACGCGATTATTAGAACCTACTTAGAAGAAATAAGTCCAGCGCTGTAATTCCATAAAATCCATTTTAATTTATTCCATGACTTGAAACAGCATAAAAATAATTAAGTCACAGTTAAGACATTAAAAACAAATGCGTTTCAACGCAAAACGGTGCGTCTTAATCATTTGACAGGATCTAATGGCAGACTGAACATTTTAAACTAGCTCACAGTTCAATCTCACCCACCAGATCCAACTACCTGATAGGGACAGCTGTGCAGAGAACCCTGACAGGAGATTAACCCTTTACAAGCTGGAATCATATATTACATCAAATAGATATTTCTTTATTCATAGTGGTAGATCAGATCCTGTCTGACATTGATGCCATGTGGGACCCTGGGGTTAAGGTGGTAGCTCCACCATGTTTCCCGGCTTATCAGCTTCATCTTAATATTACCGCCTCTAGATGGAATTTTGACCTTTTCTATACCTGACACCTCAAAGGCGGACACATCCCCCCATGACTATTAATAAAATGTTTTGAAATTGCTAAACTTTTATTAATGACTAGATGGTGGCCCAATTCTAACACATCGGGTATACTAGAATATATATGTAGTTTATTAATGAAGATTTAAGAATAATGCAATGAATACACAGGATTTTCTGGGTAAAATGCATACATTATCATTAAATGTTATTACTTATAGAACTTAATACAACTGAACGAAATTATTAAACAGATTATCAAAATACATAAACCATTACATGAATGGGCACGACCAATCAGCCACACGGGATTTGCATTACAGAGAGACAGATAAACAGACAGAATTAGACGATTCGGGTGCAAAGCCCTCCTACCGCAATCACTGGTAATATGTAGATGAAAAAATGAAAGGCAGCACTTCCTCCAGTTCAAAACATGTAATTTATTTGGTCCTAGGACTGCAACGTTTCGGCAAGCAGCCTTCCTCAAGCAGTGTCCACACTGCTTGAAGAAGGCTGCTTGCCGAATCGTTGCAGTCCTAGGACCAAATAAATCCACATGTTTTGAACTGGAGGAAGTGCTGCCTTTCATTTTTTTATCTATCTATCTATCTATCTATCTATCTATCTATCTATCTATCTATCTATCTATCTATCTATCTATGTGTATAGACCACACCTTGAGATGGAGATGTGGTGAACAGCCGTCCTGCCCATCTCTTTAGCTGTTCACAAAAACCCATCCCTGCTAAAGATAAATTAAGTTTCTCAGCACCTATGATACTGGAACATTACATCTGGGTTCGTATCACAAAATTTAACAATTTGGATGATTAACGTCTGATCACCTTACAATATGAAATATCTATAAATCTATCACACCTATGTATTTATGTATACCTACAGTATGTCATATCTATCTGTTATCTAGCTATGTATTATCTATGTATTTTAGATCTATTTATTTATGCATCTGTCCATCTATGCATCTATGTCTTTATGCATTATCTATCTATCTATTATATATATATATAACAGACTAATAATGCAATGAATACACAGGATTTTACCGGTATAATATATAAATTATCATTAAATGTAATTGCTTATAGAACTTAATACAACTGAATTAAATTATTAAACAGATCATCAAAATATAGAAAACATTACATGAATATCTAACTGTATTTGCATAACTTATCGAACAAAAGAAGTACATTGACACTATAATATATTTGTTATCAATATAAACCTAAAATATTTTTGTACACCACATTTCCTGTGAAAACCTTTTGACTATCTATAAGCAACTTTCCTTGTAAAAGGGTATCAAGAACTTGCACCTTGACGTTGGATCTCATTTTAACTCTTGAAAATGTAACGTAGAGTTGTCCATGACCACAAACGGGTTCTGGTAGATATATGCCAACACGGTGTAGAGTTTGGCCTTGTGACTTGTTTATTGTCATGGCAAAAGCTGGTGGTACTGGAAACTGTCGACGCCACAGCCTAAATGGAAGACTGGTGTCTGAAGGACATACATCATTGCATGGAATGATCACTTCATCTCCTTTTGCTGATCCACTGATGACTCTTGTTTGAATTACGTGGAAATGGAGTCCAGTAACAGTAAGGCGAGTTTTGAGAATTGCATGAAAAGAGGCCCTCTCAACACTGGATTAGTCGTTCACATCAATTTCAACGCTTTGTCCAAAAACATTAGTTACGATGCAGTCAGTGCACAACATGTCTTCTGGTATTTCAATAATATCTTTTCTAAGGTTGTATTCGTTGCTAAGTTCACCGATACCAAGTTTAAGAAGCCAATTGCTGTAATCTGGGTCAGAATATTGCATGTTGTTAATTAGTGGTTTATTAAACTGTTTCCAAAGGTCAGCCATTTTTAAGCTGGACTCAATAACATCTGTTCTTGTTCCATTTGGTATGACTGGAAGGAATTGCCTAAATCTCCGCCAATGACAAAAACTTTACCTCCAAATGAAATTTCTTTTTATTCAGCAACATTTGTAGTCAATACTTCATGCAGAAGTCTGTCAATTAAGCTTAAAGCGTATTTGGGTGCCATGGTGCACTCGTCAAGTATCAAAAGATGTGCGTTGTTTAACTGTCTTCCTGCAAATGTGTCTTATTTTACTCTATTCTGGAAACAGAGATTTCATTGACTGGCACTGGTATCCCACAGAGTGAATGCATAGTGCGACCTCCTTGTAAAAGGTTAGCTGCAATACCTGTTGTAGCCGATGGCAATACAACTTTTCTCAACCCTCTAACGTGATGCATTAAAACTTCATATAGGTATGTTTTACCGCTCCCTCCTGGACCATCAATAAAGAAACACTTTGGCCTTGCATCTGCTTGGTTTTCTATAGCGCTCACAATAGTATCATATGCAATTCGTTGTTGTTCATTTAAGGTGTTTCTCTTGTCTGTTGCCAACAATAATTCATAAGCTTCATCATACTCTGGAAGTTGTGGAACTTGCATTGCAGGCTGTGGCAAATTAAAGTCTGAAAATGTTTTTCCATGCAGTAGTAAGACATTTGGAACATCTTGCATGGCATAAGGTTGGCAATGTTGACAATTTCCACTTTTGTTGTGAAGACATAAGCAGTAATCCTCGATTAGATGTTCTTTGAAATTTGTCCAAAGTTCAGTGGGATTTGTAGGCGGTCCAAATATGCAGATGTAGGCAAACAATTTGCAAAGTTCCTTAGGCATATGTGAGGTAACTGCGTCTTCTAAAGTAAGTCTCCACACAGTATCATCCAATAGAAGTCCTAAAGCCAAAGCTGCAGCTTTAAATGTATCGTGCAATATTCCGTTAACTGTTTTCAAATCGTCATAACTTGTAGCTCTGTTGACATGCAGTAATAACAGCCGAAGGCAATATCATTCTTGATCCTTGACACTAACAGTATACATGCATCCAATTATTCTGCTAAGTCCTTGTCTTGTATTCCAAGTTTTATTCCATTTATGCTCTGGAATCTCTCAATACAAATACTGCCTTGCATTTTCGTCAAGTTGGTTAAGCAAAAACCATTCCATTAATGTTGACGTGGTATTTAAATTTTTTGACACATCTTCGACTTGAGCATCTTCAAAGAAATAAAGCTGCTGTTGATTTGGTAAAAGAATAGCTAAACGTATAATGGCATGGGACTGGAAATGCATTGGAAATGCAAATATCCTCCAAACATCTTCTGGAGCATTGACATATCTTGAGTCAACAAAAGTTGATGATTCATCGTGATTGCCTTTTTTCTGTTGTATTTCAGCGTTAGCTTTGCCATGCCCCTTGTAGATGTACTTGAAAAGATATTTTACACTTTTTATAGAAGCACAGATTTCTACATTGATGTGACAGTTGTAGCGTTTTGATAAGTACGGGTAGTATGGGACTATCCATGAGTTATCTATAATTTTTTTTGTGAACAATGTTATCAATGTGTTGTCGTCGGTAGGATGGGAAGCCATCCAAGTCTTTAACAGCGTGCTGTTTTAACTCCTTTGGAAACCCTTTTGTACACTTTTCGTTTTCCATCCATGGACTTTTTGAATTTGCTTCACCGCATGGGCCATGAATGATATGAGAGATTACAATATTATGCAGTTCAGGATACTTTTCTTGGTTAGGAATTTCAGCCCACACTATGTTGTCGATTTCTTCCTCCATGCGAATTTGCATATAATATAATAAGTATATGCGCATGTGGGAGTCCTCGTTTCTGAAATTCAATGACGTGTACCATTGCAACAACAGTTCCAAAAAGCCCATTTTTGATATCTTTCAAAAGGCTGGTGAGTTTCAGTTGAAATACGCGTGCAACTAAGTCCGGCCTGTGTTCAACTTGTTGCCAGGGTTGTAGATTTTTGGTAATTTCCAGCCATTTAGGATTACAGGTCATTGTCACAAAAATGTCTGGTCTTCCATACTTTGTTACTATTGCCATTGCATCTTGATAACGCTGTTGCATGGGCTGCCTTCAAATGACGACGGCAGGACTTTTTTTCCAATTGGAATTCCCTTTTGAATGGATTGTTTTTGCAAATGTTCTTGAAGAATGCAGTAGTCTTCAACTTTAAGTTGTTTTTGGTTCATTCGTATGAAATTTAGGCAAGTAGCTTCAATTTTAATGTATGCGTCGACTAAGTACTGTTGTGTCAGTTTCCCACGGTTTAAAATAGGATTGAAGTAATTTCGGACAGACAAAAGAAAACTATTGTACTGCAGTTGTGTAATTCTTCTTAAAGTGCCTTGCTGGTGTAGGTTTTCATACCACCCTTGATCACCTCTTGGAAAGTATAGCGGATACAGAAGAGCATCAAGGTTGCTGTGCAAAATGCTAATTTGTTGTGTCTTAGGAAGCAAAGGGTTGTTTTGGTCTTACTTAAAATGGATTAATATATCCCTTTGAAAAGGAGGCTCTGCATCATCGTTTTGAAAAACAGTAACAACCTCACATAGGCTGGGGTCACAGTACCATTTTTCACATGCATTTTTGGAGACCTGCGTTTTCAAAAACGCATGTAAAAAACGCACCCATAGGCCCCCATGTTAAAAAACGCATGCCTTAATAGCCAAAAAGCATGTGTGACTGTCCCATGCGTTTTTGGAGCATATCCAAAAACGCATGCGTTTCTGTAGAAAACGCATGCGTTTTTGTAGAAAACGCATGCGTTTTTATAACATGGGTTCCTATGGAAAACGCATTCAAAAACGCATGTACAGTTAGTACCTTTTAGTGCCATTCAAAAACGCATGCGTTTCCCATAGGAGCCCATGTTAACAAAAACGCATGCGTTTCCGGAAACGCATGCGTTTTTGTTAACATGGGCTCCTATGGGAAACGCATGCGTTTTTGAATGGCACTAAAAGGTACTAACTGTACATGCGTTTTTGAATGCGTTTTCCATAGGAACCCATGTTATAAAAACGCATGCGTTTTCTACAAAAACGCATGCGTTTTTCAAAACGCTCAAAAAAATACTACAAGCACTATTTTTAGGTGCAGATTCAAAAACGCACCCAAAAACGCAGGGAGCCATCACACACCTTACAAAACTCATGCTGACATGAAAAAAAGCATGAGTTTTGTTAAATCACTTAAAAAAACGCATGGCAACTGTGACCACAGCCTGACACGTGGTTTGTTGTAAAGTCGGGGATCTTGTTTACGTTCTTGTTTAATAGCCATGACAATAGAAGGCATTTCAGTCCCATTTTGTATAGCCCTTTGTTCTTCCTCACCTTTAATGTCTTTCAGCATGCGATATGCGTCAGCAAATGGGCTGATTTGTTGTAAATGTACGGCAATTTGGTTCATGAGTTCAGCATTACACTTTTCGTTTTCTTTCAGGTTCATCCTATGTTCTGTAGCCTCATTTGTATCAGGGATGTATAATTGTGCAAATTTTGGTGGTTGTCCTAGTTCTGGGTAAAGTGTTCCAGTGCGGTGGTAGATCTGGCTGTGAATTTTAAAACAGTACGGTCTGAATCCAGGTGGTGGTGCAATGTTGGCACCAAATGAAATAAACGCAACTCTTGATGCTTCTGATATTTTCCATAAAATTTTGACTGTGTTGATGCGTTCCTTTCATCATGCGCTCAAACAGATCTGAGTAGTGAGGTGTCGGTAGCATGCTTTTTGGCAGCACTGAGTAAACTGATTGTCAGATGCTTTTTCATCAATGAAATTCAGAGAGTTACATTTAGAGCAAACTGCATTCATATTGCCAAAGTAGTGTTCAATAATTGTAGTTTTGTTGTCTGTTACGTAACGTGCAAGTTGTTGAATATTCTGCTGGCCTTGCCTTAGTTGGTAGAGCATTAGTTTTTTATGAATTTGGCAATAATGTTGTTGTCTGTTTGCCCTGGATTGTGGAGACTCATTCACCCGACATTGTCTGTGAGATTTGGCATCCTTGGCTTGTCTGGCAGCAGTTTGTTGTGGTGTCTCCTGTTCCTGATGTTGTTTGTGAGATTCCGCATCCTGGACTTGTCTGGCGGCAATGTATTGTGGTGTCTTCTGTTCCCAACGTTGACTGTGAGATTCCGCATCCTGGGCTTGTCTGGTGGCAGTTTGTTGAAGTGTCTCTTGCTCTCAACGTTGTTGTTGCCTTGCTGCTGCTGCTTTTCTGTCATCCTCATTGGCGTATTTTCCCTTACGACCCATTGGAAGTCAGGAAGCGTAAATCGTGATAGCGTACAGTAAAGAAGTATCTGTTCAGCGAGCTGTGACTGGCAGAACGTGTTCAGTGAATGTGATTGAACTGTCGCACTGTGACTGACAGAACATGTTTAGTAAACGTGACTGAACTACGTTGCGCTCTGAGTGGGAGTTAAATTTCGTGTCAATATCACTGATTGGCCGCAGGCGGCCAAGCGTGGCCTATAAGGAAAGCATTGTTGAAATCCCGCTGCAATTGAGATAGAGGCTGGGAGACAGAATATCTCCCAAAGTGGAGGCTTTTTTAGCAATAAACTTCACAGGATTTGTCAGGATTTTCTCCATTTTTTTGTCCTGATATAGGTAACCATTTTTTGATGATGCTAGTAATATTTTTGAAGTATGGGCTGTACATGGTTGGAAAAACTACTACTTCATTTTTATTACCTACATAATTAGATCTGTATTTATGACATTTGCTGTCTCCTGTTCCTTTTAGCATCTCTGCTCTGTCAGTGTTGCTGATTATGTCCTCAGCCATATCTAACATCCACTTGGAGTAACCCCTTCCTGTCAGTCTGACTCGCACTTCATCTTTTACTTTTTCAAAGGTTTCATGTAAAGATGAATTCCTTTTGTACCTGTACAGCTCTCCAAGGGGGACGTTCTTAATGACATTTTTGTGGTGACAGGACTGTGCCAACATAGTGGAGTTTGTGGCTGTACTTTTACGATAGAACCTACTTGTTACGATTCTGGCGAGTCCGAATATTTCGCTACTCACTCATCCCTACCTAAAACCCATTACAGCAACAGGTTCAGCCAATAGTCTAATATGTATTGGGGGCCCTAGACAACTTGTCACAAGGGAAGATGTCAATTGGACATAACCTATCTCAGATCTCAATCACTTTGTTCAACCGGAGATAAACCATTGCCAGATGGCCAGCTTTTCATAGAAAACACAAGCTCACTAAGCTGTACATTGGAGAGCTGGCTGAGATGGCTATTGGCTAAATGATCAGCTGACAGCCATCTAAAATGTATGGCCAGCTTTAGGCTCTACTGAACGTTATCATTTATACTCTGCTGAAGTTCTGAACTCAAGTTTTGAGGGCTCTGCTGTAAATAGATGGGTCTATGAGCACTCAATATTCATTGACATATATGTACTCAGGGTTAGTGATGGGCGAACCCAAACTGTAAAGTTCGGGGTCTGTACCAAACACCTAGATTTCCAGCATAAACTCTGAACACTGGTTTCCCTGAGGAGTCCATGTTACTGTTTAGGTTCAGCTGGGGGAACTGTAAAAATAGCAAAACAGTGATTAACAGCAGAGTTATACTTGGAGTACCACGCACTTGTAATTCCGGGCCGCTCATTAACTTCCTGATTGTTCTCTGGTAAGGGGCGACTGTGATCGGCTGTTGTGCCCCTCAACCTTTGTTCCGGTGTCTGTGATTCATTGCCATTGGCAAAAAACCTGCCAAAATAGGGGTGTAAAAATAAATAATCTAAAAAAATGTATGTAGGGCTTTGCAATATGTTTGATTTTCAGCGCAGATAAAGAAGACAGCTACAGGCTGCCAACCCCAGTTGCCTATCTTTACCTTGGCTAGCAATCAATAATACAGGGAAGTCCATTATTTTTTTTAAATTATTTAAATTAATCATTTTAAAAAATGTGTGGGCTTCACCCTAATTTTGATTGGTAGCCAATGTAAAAATCAGGCGACTGGGGGCTGGTTTTCTCATAGTGGTGACATTATTGGGACCCCAGGCCAAAGAATAGCAGCCCGCAATTGCCCCAGAAAATGGTGCATTCATTAGAAGCACCAATTCCTGGTGCTTTGCTTTGCTCTTCCCGATGCCCTGGTGCAGTGGCATCGAGGTGATAGAAGGGGTTAATGACTGCTGAGTAATGAAAGCTTTCATTAACCTTAGATTGGTAATGTTCAGGCTTCTATGACACCCACACATTATCAATACTGTGAGTAGAGATGAGTGAGTAGTGAAATAATCGGACTTGCTATACTTGTAACGAGTAGGTCCCTATACTCGGGTACTCGCTACGAGTAGCAAATCCAATGTAAGTTAATGCGAAAAGTGAGAAAGCCGAGTAATGTCTCTGCTGGACCCTACAAAGTGGTCTGGGGGCTGAGGAAAAGGCTGAAATGGGTGCATGATTGTTCAAAAGCCGGTGTCACGTCCTACTGACGGACTCCACACGTGGACCCACTGGACCGCGTAGTGCGGATGCTGATACCGGGATGACAGAGAGACGGACCAGTATAGTAGAGTCAACAGGTTTATTTGAACAACACACACACCCACGCCCCAGGGGAGGGCCACACGGTCACAGCACCGGAACACCACCGAAGGAGGCCCCGGAGCGCTTAACCCCTATACAGGGATACTGCCGGTACCAACCTCGGGGGGACCGATGAAGCGGACACGGGTGTTAAACCGACCCAAGGCAACGTGGGAAACAATACAGCAACCGGGTATAGGATCGGAAACGGGAAACCAGGAACACGGGGAATCCGGAGCCAAGCTTGAGACAGCTATCCGCTTGGAAGAGATCCGGGAAACCAGCTAGGAACACGGAAGTCATCGAGGAGCCGGCAGGGCAGGAATCTGTGGGAAGGAACACACAGAAATCAGGTAACAAGCCAAATAAGGAAAGACCTGACAAGACCAGAAATGGCAGCTCCACTAGGGAGAAGTTGCCCTGGCCCCGACTGACTGGAAACAGGAAGTTTATATCATAGCAGGGCAGTCCTGATTGGCAGGACACAGAAGCATGGTGATTGGCTGAGGGGAGGAGCATGCTCCCTGCAGTCTCTCCAGCAAAAACAGGTTTGGAGATTCATGTGTAGTGTAGTTTCATGTGCTCAAGCAGTAGCCCCGGAAAGGGAGGAGAAGAGCAGCGCTACTCCAGCAGAGGGCGCTGGAACCCTGCGGCAGACCCCCGAGGGATAACAGCCGGCGATAAAAAGCCGCCGGCGTTTACAATCATTCAGCCCGATCCTCCGCTTTCCCCGCAGCCTCCCATCCCTATCCTGCACTCCCCCCGCCGCCTCCAATCTCGATACTAAGTTAGGACCGGGCGGGGAGCGCAGTACTAGTGAGTGGAGAGTGAAGGACTCAGGTAGGGAAGCCGGCAGTAAGAAGACTTCCCGTTCTGTGCTGCACTCCCCTCTCCCTGATGCTGGATCACCATTAACTTCTGGTATTATTCACTGCTCTGCCTACCATTTAGCAATATTCACTGGCATTGGCAGTGTTCAGGCTGTGATGGCAGGGTTCACCCGCGGTCATAGCCTGAGCTGTGACCTCAGGTGAACCCTGACTGTCACAGTCAGTTCTCAGCCTGCTCTCGCTCTGCATAGACGTGTGTCTATGCAGGGCAATGTAGCAGTGCTGAAATGGCGTATTTGGACTACGTTGAACAGAAGATAATTTTTTTTAATGAAGATGGAATCTAAGTGTTTTCTTTTTTTTTATTTCTAATAAAAAAAAATGTTCTCTGTGTTGTGTTTTTTAAATACTTCACTAGGAATTCATGGCAGTCATGTCTAACATTGGCGTGACCCCATAAATTTCGGGCTTAGGGCCAGCTGATAATACAAAGCTGGCCCTAACCCCTTTATTACCCAGTGAGCCACCGCACCAGGGCCCTGGAGAGTTGGGTACAGCGCCAGAAAATGGCACTTCTATGAACGCGTCATTTTCTGGGGTGGCTGTGGACTGCAATTCGCAGCAGGGGGGGGGCCAGAAAGCTTGGGCCTCCCTGCATCAGGGTCAGATTAGGCTCTCCTGAGCCCATTTGGCCATCACACCATCAAGTTACCTGATTCCCTCACCTCCAAAATGTGTGACAGTACCCAACTTATCCAGGGTCCTGGTGCAGTGGCTCACTGGGTAATAATGGGGTTAGGGCCAGCTTTGTATTATCAGCTGGCCCTAAGCCCGAAATTCATGGGATCACGCCAATATTAGACATGACCGCCATGAATTTCTAGTGAAGTATTTAAAAAAAACGCAACACAGAGAAAAAATCTTTCATTAGAAAAAAACAAAACAACTCTTATATATTCCATCTTTAGTAAAAAAAATGTTTTCCGTCCGATGTAGTTCAATGGAGTCTTCTTCTTTAGCTCAGCTACATCTGAGCATGAGGCATGAACTCACATGAACCCTCTGAGGGCACCGCGACTAGTTCAAATGAACAGCTGATTAGCATCAGCTGATACCTCAGCTGTTCATTTGAAATAACTGGCGGGAAAGCCGGCAGTGAAAAGATTTCACCGCCGGCTTTCCCGTTAGGTGCTGCGCTCCCCGCTCCCTGATGCCCCCTCCCTGCCCAATCCTAAGTTAGGACTGGGCAGGGAGCGAAGCACCAGGGAGTGGGGAGCGAACATCAGGGAGCGGGGAGGGCAGCACCGAACGGGAAAGCCGGCTTCCCTGCCCGGGTCATCCTTCACTCCCCGCTCCCTTGTGCTGCGCTCCCTGCCAGGTACTAACTTATGATAGGGCAGGGAGGTGGTGGGGGAGCGGGGAGGGGACATCAAGGAGTGGAAAGTCAGGTAGGGAGGCGAAATGGGAGTGAGGATTGGGCTGAGTGATTGTTTAAAAGCCAGAGGCTTTTTACCGCCGGCTTTTAAACAATCATGTGGGGCATTTTAGCCTTTTCCTCAGCCCCCAGACTGCTGTATAAGGTCCAGCAGACAATTACTCACGCTTACCATTGACTTGCATCATACTCGTTACTCCTAGTGAGTAATTACAAGGAAACTCGCGCAGTAACGAGTAGCCCGAATACTGTACTATTCGGCGAGCACCGAATAGTAACGAGTATACTCGCTCATCCCTAACTGAAGAACACACACGCACGGAATAATCCTTTATTTGGTTGGCAACCAAAAATATGGCGAGGTCCAAACAATGTTTTTTAATTATTTATTTAATTGTTAAAAAAAAAAAGGGTCTCCCCTGTATTAAAGATTGCTAGCCATGATGAAGCCAGGTAACTGAGGGGGGAAGGAGGCAGCCCATACCTGTCTACTTTGTCTGCATTGAAAATCAAAAATAGAAGCCCTATATAATTTTTTTTAATTATTTTCACCCCTATGACGGCAGGTTCATTGCCAATGGCAACCAATCACAGGTACTGCCACAGAAAATGGGCATCTGTGATTGGCTGTTGGAGCCAGAGCAGTGAATAATCAGAAAATTTATGAGCGGTCCCAGAAGTACAAGTGCACAGTACTCGATAAGTATAACACTTCTCTTTAATCACTTTTTTTTTGCTTATTTTCACAGCCCCACAGCCCACCTATGCACCATTTTATAACTTTAAAGTCCGAGTTTGGGGTTTGAGTTCAAGTTTGGGCTAAGTCCAGTCCCGAACACAGACTTTAAAAAAAGTCTGTCTGTATCTGCTGATCCCGAACATCTGTGGGTTCGCCCATCTCTACTCAGGATACCAATAGAGTTTACAGTTTGTATGTGCATGATAAACAGGTCTGCACACCTCTATACAAAAACGTCTCTGAAAACCTTCACTATGGGACTGAATGAACATTACGGTTGAATATCTCAGCACTTTCTAAGTTTAAGCAAGGCAGAGCAATGTGTTACTCCCAGAGAATGCCTATAATAGAAAGTAAACAAATTCCTCAGAATTCTTCCCTTTTTTTGTATATTGATAATTCTAAAATTAATTAATTACTGCACAAATCAACTTGTATCCCAGATTTGGGAAGATGCCTATCTACATCAAGATAAGTAATGATAGAGTTGACAAAGTTGAATACAGTACTGGAGCACTGAGCCATTAACTCTGGATTTGGCAGGCTGTCCTGGGAGTTTTATGGCATATCACAGATGTAGTTAAAAGAAATATTGGAGTAGAGAGCCAGTAGCTCCTTGCTCCACTATTCAGTCTGCTGCTTCTGAGTGTCAGCACAATGGGTGGGATGGAATGAATAGCTTCCTGCTGTCAGTGGTTGTGCTGTATAATACAAAGGTATTATTAGTAATTGCACACTGTAGTGCAACAATATACCCTACACACTGCAACATAACACACTGGCATTATTTTACCATTACCATTGGCTTCAATAAAAATGTAAAATGTGCACTTTGTTACTTGGCACCACAATATTTTAGTATTTGATCTAAGTTTATGTTGCCTACACATTAAACTTTACTGCAGATATAAAAAAGCGGTTTCTTTGTTTCTGTCCTGACAACATTGCAGTTTGTGATCACAAATCCCTCTGAATTTTCTCTTTCAGATATAAATATATTATGTGCTATAACCTGTAATTGGAAATGTTTTCTGTTCAGTTTGTGGGTCGGTTCACTCGATCATATAAAAATCCATAGAGTTTAATCTAGAAAACTCAAATGATTTTTTCACAATTGTCATCTGTGTACAACCGGTGTGCAATCCATTTATTTACAGCAATATCTATTCCTAATTTACAAGACCATTTACAGGCTTCTATGTTAATGTAAAAATAACATATACCACCGCCAAAGATGTCCCTCCGCAAAAGAGACATTAGAGAAGATGAAAACACTACCGACCATTTCCTGAACAATCTTCCTACCTTCCTTATTTTGTTGTTTTTTTTTTCTTTCAGCGCTGGAGTGGTTCTTTAAGCCCAATTCCCCTGTCCCCATCCTTATACTCATTCTACGGCATTTTCGACTTTGTTCTGCGTTGCTCCAGATCCACGGCGCCATCTTGTGATCATAACTCCTGGCTGGCCAGAAGTCAAAATTTACATCACAAGCTTTCAATTCAAGACTATGAAAGCCAGAACATGTCTCTCATAAATGTTCATTGAGTTGTGACCTCCGGAAACAATGGAGCAGCCAGCAGGTAACAAACCACCAAAGACCTACCGGAACGACGTTTACAACAGATAAAGACTATAAGAACAGAAGCATGGCACTTAGATTTAAAGCACCTCTCCAGCAGAAAAATAGAAGAATGCTATAATGGGGCTTTTTGTGTCCTGGACGCTTCTACATTGGTAGGTTTCTCTTTATAGTTTTGGAGCAGCAAAATTCCACTTAATTAACATAACTATTTTAAAATGATTTCTTTTTTACGTCATCTTTGACCTTTTAAATAGAGTTATAATTAAATGTGTATTGGTGGATGCTGGAAACAGTCAACAAGCTGGTTGATGTGCTGCAGATGCTACTACTTCAACAGCCTTCTTCAGATATTGTGATCCATGTTGTTCATTACATCAGATTACTGTACAATTGGAATTTATCGACTTTCATAGACACATTTAGTCTAACACTCACAGAGGGATATGAGTAGATTCTGATCAGATCAGACTAAATTTAGATGAATATATGCATGATCTGCAGAGGTAAGTACAAGTGCGTATCAATAAATGAGAATACCATCAAAAAGTCAATTTATTTCAGCAACTCAATACATAAAGCGAGATGCTTAAATTACCGTATATACTCGTGTATAAGCCGACCCCCTACTTTTGCCCCCAAAACCTGGGAAAATCTATTGACTCGTGTATAAGCCGAGGGTGGACCCTGGCACAAGTATACAGCCCCCAGCAGTGTGGTATACAGCAGCAGCCCCAGAGGTAGATACAGCAGCCCCAGTGGTAGTATACACGCAGCCCCACTAGTATATACAGCCCCAGTGGTATATACAGCCCCAGTGGTAGTATAGACGCAGCCCTAGTAGTATATACAGCCCCAGTGGTAGTATAGACGCAGCCCTAGTAGTATATACAGCCCCAATGGTAGTATATACAGCCCCAGTGGTAGTATACAGGGCCCCAGCAGTATATAGAGCCCCAGTGGTTTATACAGCCCCAGTGGTAGTATACAGGGCCCCAGCAGTATATAGAGCCCCAGTGGTTTATACAGCCCCAGTGGTAGTATACAGGGCCCCAGAGGTATATACAGCCCCAGTGGTAGTATTTACAGCCCCAGTGGTAGTATACAGGGCCCCAGCAGTATATAGAGCCCCAGTGGTTTATACAGCCCCAGTGGTAGTATACAGGGCCCCAGAGGTATATACAGCCCCAGTGGTAGTATATACAGCCCCAGTGGTAGTATACAGGGCCCCAGCAGTATATACAGCCCCAGTGGTTTATACAGCCCCAGTGGTAGTATACAGGGCCCCAGAGGTATATACAGCCCCAGTGGTAGTATATACAGCCCCAGTGGTAGTATACAGGGCCCCAGCAGTATATACAGCCCCAGTGGTTTATACAGCCCCAGTGGTAGTATACAGGGCCCCAGAGGTATATACAGCCCCAGTGGTAGTATATACAGCCCCAGTGGTAGTATACAGGGCCCCAGCAGTATATACAGCCCCAGTGGTTTATACAGCCCCAGTGGTAGTATACAGGGCCCCAGAGGTATATACAGTCCCAGTGGTAGTATATACAGCCCCAGTGGTAGTATACAGGGCCCCAGCAGTATATACAGCCCCAGTGGTTTATACAGCCCCAGTGGTAATATACAGGGCCCCAGAGGTATATACAGCCCCAGTGGTAGTATATACAGCCCCAGTGGTAGTATACAGGGCCCCAGCAGTATATACAGCCCCAGTGGTTTATACAGCCCCAGTGGTAGTATACAGGGCCCCAGAGGTATATACAGCCCCAGTGGTAGTATATAGCAGCCCCAGTGGTAGTGTATACAGCCCCAGTAGTAGTGTATAGCAGCCCCAGCGGTAGTATACAGGCAGCCCCAGTAATGCAGGGCCCCCCCAGCCTGACTCCGGTCACCTGTAAAGCAAACTATACTTATCAGTGTCCCGCTGTCCGCGCCCGCTCGCCGATGACATCCGCGATCCTCCATCTTCATGCGTCTTCTTCCTGTTTCCTGTGCTCGTCGCAGGGAATGACTTCATTGCCTGCGACGAGCACAGAAACAGGAAGAAGACGCATGAAGATGGAGGATCGCGGACGGCAGCGGCGAGCGGGCGCGGACAGCGGGACACTGATAAGTATAGTTTGCTTTACAGGTGACCGGAGTCAGGCTGGGGGGGCCCTGCATTACTGGGGATGCGGGGGCTGCTGTATACCGATGTATACATCGGTATGTACCGATGTATACATCGGTATACAGCACTGACTCGCGTATAAGCCGAGGGGGTACTTTTCAGCCCAATTTTTGGGCTGAAAAACTCGGCTTATACGCGAGTATATACGGTATATAGAGTTATTACAGAGTGATCTATTTCAAGTGTTTATTTATGTTAATGTTGATGATTATAGCTTACAGACATTGAAAACCCCAAAATTCATTAAATGTGGACAGGTCCCAAGTCCTGCAGGAAAATGAAATCTCCATGTCCAAAAAGCTTGTTGGCAGAGGGAAGCATGAAGTGTTCTAAAATGTCTTGGTAGATGGCAGTGCTGACTTTGGTCTTAATAAAACACAATGGCTCTACACCAGTAGATGACAGGACTCCCCAAACAATTACTGATTGTGGAAACTTCACAATAGACCTTAAGCAGCTCGGAAATGTGCCTCTCCACTCCTCCTCCAGAATGTGGGACCTTGATTTCCAAATGAAATGCAAAATTTACTTTCATCTGAAAACAACACATTGGACCACTGAGCAACAGTCCAGTCCTTTTTCTCTTTGGCCCAGGTAAGATGCTTGTTGTGTTGTCTGTTGGTCATGAGTGGCTTAACACAAGGAATGTGCAGTTGTAGCCCACCTCCTGGATATGTCTGTGCATGGTAGCTCTTAAAGCACTGACTCTAGTGGCAGTCCACTCCTTGTGAATTTCCCCAAAATTTTTGAATAGCCTTTTACTAACAATCCTTTCAAGGCTGCGGTTATCCCATTTGCTTGTGCATCTTTTTCTACCGCATATTTTCCTTCCACTCAATTTTCCATTTATATGCTTGGATACAGCACTCTGTGAACAGCCAGCTTCTTTATCAATGACCTTTTGTGGCTTACCCTCCTTGTGGAGTATGTCAATGACTGCCTTCTGGACATCTGTCAAGTCAGCAGTCTTCCTTGTGATTGTGTACTTTTTTGATAAAGAATTGACTACAAGACCTCCATAATTACTACATTCTAACGAACTCTCAATAGAGTCAATGTCATAACATCCATGGAGTAATTGCTTAGTTTCCAATTTCTGGACTGAACAAGACGAAAGGTCGCTTCACATGCTAGGATATCGTTAACGATATCGTTGAAACATCACGGATTTGTGATCATTCAAATGATATCGTTTGTGCATCGTTGCGTGTAAACTAATGATGTAGGAAGGAAAAATCGTTGGATCGTTCATCCAAAATTTGAGATTCGGACCTCAAATCTATCGTTCGTCATCCAATTAATGTCCTGGGAAGCAGTAACATCGTTCAGTGTGACACCTTTTTGAATGATATCGTTCATATTTCTCCTATTCCTGCCACTTTGTAATCGTTCAAACGTTCTTCTCCAAATATCTGGAGCGTTGCCAAATTTAAGATCGTTAACGATATCCTTGTGTGTGACAATGCACTAACGATGTCGGAAGGATCGCGGTCACGTGACATAGCTAACTATCTCATTCACCTATATCCTAGCGTGTGAAGCGGCCTTTAGGAAGCATTTTAGATGATTAGTAAGCCTTTGCAGGTGTTTTGTGTTAATTATTCTAATTTTCTGAGATAATGAATTTTGGGTTTTCATTGGCTGTAAGCCATAATCAGCATTAACCGAAATAAGCACTTGAAATAGATCACTCTGTTTGTAATGACTCTATACATTATATGTGTTTCACTTAATGTATTGAATTACTGAAATAAATTGAGTTTTTGCTTATATTCTAATGTATTCAGATGCTCTTGTATCACCTGTGTATGGGTAGCTGAAGACTTTAAAAACTTTAAATACCAGTATTAAACATTAAAAAATTTTAAACGTAAAAAAAAACGTTTAATAACTGCTCATTTGGGCCCATTTTTACAAACATTGATTGTTCTTCCATTCTTCTATACTGTATAGTCGTTATTTGATGTGGCAGGACAGTAAGGCATATATTTCAGAAAGCTACTGAAATGTACAGAGCAAAAATAAATATTCAAAATGAAAAGTTTTGTGGAAATAAGTTTCAGTTTCTGCTTCAGCTTTTTATTGTTTGATGGCGTTTTATCTTTGAAGCTCTGGGAGTGGAGAACGGTCTATTTGTTATTCATGTGTACTGCACACACAAATGGGGTTATTTATCAAGGAGAGAACTGTGTTTAAAGCAATGCACCTTAAACACTGCTTTCATTATAATGCCATGGCTGTTTAATAAATTGCCTGCATCTCTGACACCTTGTGCTCCGTGTTCTGGAACTTCAGAAATGGTAGGAAGAAAATAATCAGTGATACATTGAAGTGACGTTACAAAGACCTCACACCTGGAGAATTACAGCCAAGCATTTTAGGACAGCAATGCGTCCCTGAGGTGACCATAAACAGGTGACAACATGTTACACATGTGTTTATTGTCAGGGATGATCCATAAAGACTAGTTTTATGAATAAAATTTGTTACATTGAAAAAACTACTGTTAGGCCTCGGCTCCACTTGTGTTTTAAACGGACGAGTGTAATCTGCTAAACATCAGATTGCACACGGACCATTGTGAATCAGTCAGGTTGTGTCCATCTGCTATTTTTCCCCCAGCCACAATTGTGCTGCAGAAAACTCACAGCATTCTGCGTTTGGCAGTGAGTGACTAATTACACACACCAATACAAGTGAACGGGGTACGTGTGAAACATTGCAGTGCAGTCGGATGTCAGCTGACTACCTGGAGATATGCGCCGATCCCAGCAATGCAGGGGATGGAGAGATTAATCTCTGCCTCTCCTCTGCAGCTGTTATCCGATCGCATACTAGCCCATCTGCAGTTTATCTGAGTATAACTGTCTCAAGTGGAGGTGGCTAAGCACCTACTAGAGAATAGGGGTAAAACCCAGTCTACACCTCAGAATGATGCTGGGCTGAGGTGTTGTGATAGGGGGAGGGTAGTGACTTCCACTAAGTCTTTTGTGGGGAGGTTTCCTGGGAAGAGACAGGGAAATGTCTCCACTGCTCATCACCCTGGGAATGGACCCTCTGCCTGTAACTGTATGCATGGAAATAAATGTACAGGACTGGACCTGTGTATGGATGACTTTGTGTGGGTGTTGGTCATGCATGTTAGGTGGAAGTGTGTGGCTGTAGCTCCTACTTCTGTAATTATTGGTCCGATTAGGATATTGGCCATTTGCAGCCCTTTGTTGTTCCAGCTCGAACTTCCTCCAGTGCTGAATGCCCATAATATCTTCCACAGGTCATCACTCAAGAAGTTTAGACAGTTGCCGGACATGCCCGATTTAGAGTCCAGAGGCCTCTCATAAAGTGGGGGTGTACTGTCACGTGTTGATTGCTTTGCAGTCCATGTGTGTTGCTGCTGTGGTTTAAATCTTAGTTGATTTCCTTTAGCACATTGAGTGTTAATCTGCAGATGCTGCTGTATTGCTGTGCTTCAAAAACGTAGTGCAGTATGTGCTGATGCATTCCTGCTGATCCAGCCTGGAGTTTATCATTCTTGGGGACGTTACTGATTCCCAGTCTGCAGGTGGAAGTAGAGGCTTTTTAGCCTAGGGCTTACCAGTAACATAGGGCAAGGGTTGCGACCCAGACCTCCTCACCTTCTAAGGTACCTCTGGGAGAGGGTGAGCCAGGGAACCCAGTCTAAGGGTCAGACTATCATCCCTGAACTTTCTTAGCCTATTTTACTATCCTGCTATCTGATTCCCTTACCACTGTGCCACCTGTGACAGAAAGCCTAAGAAGCTTCCTTTTAGGGTAACTTTACATGCTGCAACTATCACCGGCGATCGGTAGCAACCGAACATGCGCGTGCTCGTTTTTGACGCTTGATACCGATCACTGATGCCACATGTACACGCCACAATTGCGTCGTCAACCTAAAGGAACGTGGTTCCCTGGAAGTTGAAACTGATCCTGCGGGAAACATCCGGTGGAATCCCGTCGCCGCTTCACACGCCGGAATCACTAATGGAATGTGGGCGTACATGTTCAGCGCCGCAAGAACATAGGCGTGACAGAGCTGTGTATTCCGCGCCTCAAACACGCTGATTAAAGAACGCAATAGCATCATGATTGACCAGCCTGCGCAGGAAGGCTGGCTAATACATGATGCCATTGCAATTGTGTAGTGTGAATGGACAGCTCTTTAAATATGGCCCCCTGTGAAGGGACATCCAATGGAAACACAGTAGCCCCCACCAATCATCACTGATGGGGCGCGGTATCCTGCCTCTGGGAAATCACTAGGCGACGCAGATTCCATCCCTATCGCCCGTTCACACGCCAAAACCAGGGCAATTCACCTTCTGGGTTGCCTCTGGTTTTAGAACAATGCTCTGAAACCGCAACTGGGAGCAACTTTGAAAATCACCACCGGGTTCCACAATTACATGCCGCAACTTCGTAGCAATTTCAAGGCAACCGTGATGGAAATCCCGATTGACTCTCAGTTGCTACACCGCAGTTGCGGCGTGTAAAGGTACCTTTAGGGACCTGTGGGGGTCCAAGTAGTAGGACTAAAACATTATTTATTAAGTTTGGAATCGTTTGGACATATACCATAATTTATACCATGGTGGATAAACCCCATTTAAATCGCAGCGAGGGTAATTAACGCTTATCCAGTTTCTTTAAAAAAAAAAAGATGCAAAAAGGAAAATCATCAATGATGTAAGATAATAACAGAAAACAAACAGTGTTCAGTAAACATGAGCAATTCAATTTCTGCTACACCTGCTCTGGCGTCCAGTTCTATTCTATGTGGTAGAAGTCTTTACATCTGCACTTGCATCCTCAACCCAGTTTCCTGGGCACTTGTTTGGGTTACTTGGCCCCTGTGCACATCAAGATGTCAAGTGAGACCTACGGATTAGGGTCTAGTAAGAGCTTTGACTACAGAAGCCGGGCTAAAGATGTAAAGACTGACTGCCACAAAGGACTGGACTGGACCAGGGCAGAATAAAATTAATTGCTCCTCTATAGTACTCTACCACTCTACCCTTGGTGATCCAATGTAGATGTTCCCCTGATGCTTCCAACCTTGGTCTATAAAGGTTAATGCGATGGTCATGTGCTGCATTTTTACTCAGCACTGGGCCATGATGGCACATGACTCCTGTAGTCACTTATTGACTGCAACTTTCACATACTGTCACTTGTGAACAAGGACCGGAGCACAGCTGGTGTGCCACTGCTGCACCTATGGAGGATAAAGGCTATAAGCAATGTTATTTCCTTGTTTTACAGCATTTGGATAACCCCTTGATGCCCCGGTCAGTAAATCTGAGTCTGAGTATCAGTAAACAATACAACGAGTGTACAAACCAATTCACACGTTGGCATGTAGTCACCTAGACATGAAGTAAACATGCGCGATATACGCTGCTGTACTTGGCTACACATTCCATTGCATACTTTCATTTGAGCACACAGGCAAACATAAAAACACACACCTTAGCAAAGAAATCCTCACCTGAGCTCTCAGTTAAACTCCCATCATATAAAGAACAGCTCCGTACACACCGGATTTATTTTGACACCTGTTTTTTACTGCCATTTTAAAGCTTTTTTTTCTTAAGAGTTTTGCAAAGCATGTGGCATGGGAATAGTTATATATTTTACTTGATCTACCACTGTAGATTTTAAAGTTCAGCTTGGCTTTTATAACACTTTAAGTGCTTCGGCATCATCTAATGTGCAGTTTCGTTAGCTGAAAGCATTCTGTGCAGCATCTTGGAGACATTCTTCCCCTCCTCTCTTATGTAACACACAGAGCCCTTCTCAACACTAATGTGTCTGTTATTCTATCTTTTTTCATATACAATTTTTACCAACTCCATTTGACATCTCAAATCGTTATCTTCTTAGATATTGTTGGCTCTTTAAAAATGTTCTACTTTCTCAGTGTCACAGGGTCTTGGATTACACATACATAAATGCAGGCTTAAGCACCAGTATACATTAGATTATAGTAGGAGTAACATGGCAATTTTGGTGGGATCAGACAACCATCTAATGTGTATGAAGGCCTCCTGACAGTCAGAAGATAAAAATCAAGGGTTTGAGTTTATTTGCTAGATCCTTTGATTCTGTAGAAACATAGGGTGCTACCATATGAGTCTGGCAGCAATACTCCACACGCTCTCAATAGAAAACACATGAACACTCAACCCTGCCAAGCCAGGAGTTCTTGTGCAAAAGTGAATCCAGCTAGATACCTGTTGGCCACATAAGCGTTCACCGAGGAGTAGACATAACATTTGTTGCAGAGGGGCCCAAGAGGTAAGGGGACCCTTTTCTACCTCCACAGCAGGTGGAATTGTGTATTTTGATGAGCTTGTGTGTGGCCAAAGGGACCAAGTATTGTTCTTGCATATGGGCCCTTTTCTATCTGTGTCCACCACTGTGTTCACGGACAGCGATCTGTCTTAGCTTAAATAGTTGATCTCTGGGGGACTTACCACTGGTTGGTTGCTTTTAGAGTTGGTAAATGTGTTGTCTTTCCTGGAAAGTTGCTATAAGTAGTGTTTGCGTAGAGAAACTGGCATGTTCGTGAATTCAACGGAACTCAACGGAAATTCCATTGATAGAACCTCACCTGTTATGGCATTATATGGGCTGAACAATACTTTATGAATTTTTGAAGATCTCTTTTATGAAAAAGGTTATAAAGTTAAGACTGTCTCAAAAATGAGTGATCCCCACAACTTCTCTTTCCATCTATACAACAACATGAAAAACTTACCATCTAGTATATCCATATTGTTGTAAGGAGGTGGACTGGTTGCAGTTGCGTTCCTTAGGGATGGGCGAATCTACTCGCTAGGACTCGTTACTCGGCGAGTAGTAAGGGACTCGCAGGACTCGGTACTCTGCGAGTTTCCCAGCGTTTACTCGCACGAGTCCAATGCAAATCAATGGCAAACGCTGACAAAACTAGGATTGCCATTGTTTGCATTAGACTCGGCTACTGTGCCAGTGATAGCAGGGAAACTCGCAAAGTAACTGCTGTTTCTTTGCGAGCCGAGTCCAGCTGTCTTCTCTGTGCAGCTCCAGGGTCCTAGAGCCCACCTACTCACAGAGATGATGTAGCAGTGCTGAGATTGTTCTCAGTCTGCTCATTCCCTGTGCATAGACATCTATATCTATGCACAGGGGATGTAGCAGAGAGGACATCACATTTTGGACTACGTCGGACGGAAGAGGATTTTTTTAATTAAAGATGGAGTCCCTAATGGCTTTTTTTTTAAATTTCAAATAAAAAATTTTCTCTGTGTTGTGTTTTTTTAACCCTTTATTGGAGATTCTTAGTGGCTGGGTCAAACGTGGCCTGACATTAAGAATCTCGGGCTTAATACCAGCTTGTATAACAAAGCTGGTATTAACCCCTTTATTACCCAGCGTGCCACCGCCACCAGGGCCACTAGAAGAGCGGGGTTCAGCGCCAGAGGATGGCGCTTCAATGAACGCGCCATCTTCTGGGGCAGCTGCGGGCTGCAATTTGCAGCGGGGGGTGCCCAGAAAGCTTGGGCATCCCTGCGCTGCGGATTCCAGCCCCCAGCTGCTTAGCTGTACCTGGCTAGACATAGAAATTGCGCGGAGCCCCACGCTTTTTTTTTTTATTATTTCATGAATTTCAGAGTCAGAGTCTCAGAGTCAGAGTCTCAGAGTCAGAGTCTCAGAGTCAGAGTCTCAGAGTCAGAGTCAGAGTCTCAGGCAGACTCAGAGTCTCAGAGTCTCAGAGTCAGAGTCTCAGAGTCAGAGTCTCAGAGTCTCAGAGTCTCAGAGTCAGAGTCTCAGAGCCCAGAGTCAGAGTCAGAGTCTCAGAGTTCAGAGTCAGAGTCTCAGAGTCTCAGAGTCAGAGTCTCAGAGTCAGAGTCAGATCTCAGAGTCAGAGTCTCAGAGTCAGAGTCAGAGTTCAGAGTCAGAGTCAGAGGTCTCAGAGTCAAAGTCTCAGAGTCAGAGTCTCAGAGTCAGAGTCTCAGAGTCAGAGTCTCAGAGTCAGAGTCTCAGAGTCAGAGTCAGAGTCTCAGAGTCAGAGTCTCAGAGTCAGAGTCTCAGAGTCAGAGTCTCAGAGTCAGAGTCTCAGAGTCTCAGAGTCAGAGTCTCAGAGTCATAGTCTCAGAGTCAGTCAGAGTCTCAGAGTCAGAGTCTCAGAGTCAGAGTCTCAGAGTCAGAGTCTCAGAGTCAGAGTCAGAGTCAGAATCTCAGAATTTCATGAAATAATTTAAAAAAAATGCGTGGGGCTCCGCGCAATTTCTATTTCTAGCCAGGTACAGCTAAGCAGCTGGGGGCTGGAATCCGCAGCGCAGGGATGCCCAAGCTTTCTGGGCACCCCCCGCTGCAAATTGCAGCCCGCAGCCGCCCCAGAAGATGGCGCGTTCATTGAAGCGCCATCCTCTGGCGCTGAACCCCGCTCTTCCAGCGGCCCTGGTGGCGGTGGCACGCTGGGTAATAAAGAGGTTAGGGCCAGCTTTGTATTATCAGCTGGCCCTAAGCCCGAAATTTATGGCGGTCACGCCAATATTAGACATGACCGCCATGAATTTAAAAAAAACACAACACAGAGAAAATTTTTTATTAGAAATAAAAAAAAAAGCCATTAGGGACTCCATCTTTAATTAAAAAAATCCTCTTCCGTCCGACGCAGTCCAAAACGCAATGTCCTCTCTGCTACATCCCCTGTGCATAGATATAGATGTCTATGCACAGGGAATGAGCAGACTGAGAACAATCTCAGCTCTGCTACATCATCTCTGTGCACAGACATTCATGTCTGTACACAGGGAATGAGCAGACTGAGAACAATCTCAGCTCTGCTACATCAGGCAGCAGGCGGGCTCTAGGACCCTGGAGCTGTGGCAGCCAACATACAGAGCAGACAGGACTCTTATCTGTGCGAGTTTCCCAGCGATTACTTACAAAGTAAACGAGTCCAATGCAAATAAATGGCAAAACTAGGATTGCTGCAGGCTGAAGCTTCCGAGACACATCTGCGATTTGTAAATCTCACACTACTCGCTATTACTCGCTTCCCCATTCATTAACATTGGACTCGCTAGACTCGCAACGAGTAGCGAGTCCTGGGATCGGACTCGCTAGAGTCAAGCGATTCCGAGTAATTTAGGATTCGCCCATCACTAGCGTTCCTCCCTGAAGACACCAATTGTGTTGCTGTGATCTCATGTGAATTGTGTCCTGCATTTTTGTAAATATTGTACAATGTGAAATGTGACGTAATGTGTACTGTGTTAATATATATATTAATATAAAAAATATAGTGTGTAGTGTACTAATATACAGTAATGTTGTGAGGTTTGCCAGACTAAAGAGCAAGCAATATTCAAATGTTGGGACTAGCCCACAATGGGAGGGCTTAGCATCTAGGAAGAATGAAGATTTCTGGTGGTGCTTAAAATGGGGCCCAGCGAGTGACTAGCACAGACCTATGGTCTAAGAGGTCATCAAAGGGGACCCCGACACACAAAAAAAGCAATGTAGGGATCCCAGTGAAGACACTTCAGAGACTTAGATCTTGATTATGTGTTTTTTTATTTATTTTCAGTAGTCCATGCATAGTATCCAAATGGAACAGTTTGTTTAATGTTTCGGCATTTACCACCTTCTTCACTGAAACTGTTATTTCTGAATGAATAAACAATAATATAGAACAAGGTATACGTAACATGTATATTCACATTATTAACATGGTATAACATGGCTGAAAGTAAAAAATAAATACACTACATGTTATCAATCACATATAATGTTAAATGAATAAAATCATGTAAGCATCATAGGTAAGGACTCCTACCTATATGGACATGCTCAAACACGGGTTGTTGTGTAGTTCGGATATAGGGGCTCAGTTCTACCTAAAGGTAGTATGAAAAAAAATCTGTAAATGCCATAATGGTGTTTTATTTGTGATATCAGCAAAAGTATATAAAAAGAGAATAGTGAAGTATAAAGGACAGAAAGAGAATCTCAGATTTGAGAACAAGGAGGAAATTAATGTATAGATATAAGAAACAAGGGAAGCAGAATGCTATATAGCATGAAATATGCATGCTTACCAGAAAGGGGTAGTTTGGTAAGACTCTTATCAAGAGTAACTGGTGGCTCAGGTATCTAGACCAGGCCCGGCCTGATAGGCGGAAGCAGCGGGACATTTTCCACTGAGTGGCTGCGGCATTCAGGTGACAGGGCCACGGACATGAAAGGGCAGGGCCGTTTCCCCAAAGCAGGGCCCCACTCAGACCAATACAGATGACAAGTCACATCCCGGGTCCTCCCGTCAACTTCTTCATATCCCTGATCCCTCTCTGAGCTGATCATGTGACCACTGATGCCTCCCCTCCATGTGACATCATCACAGGTCCTGTGACTAGCACATATATGGTATGATGTCTGTGTCTGTCTGTGTGAGTGTTTTTCTGTCTGTGTGTTTGACAGTGTCTGTCTGTCTCTACACCACACTATACAGTATATACAGGTCCACACTACATGCTGTATTAGTGTGCCTATATACTGTATGTATATAGTGGGGACCTGTATATAAAGTATAGTGCTGTGTATACAAGATATACACCAGCATTTTCAGATGTGTACACAGCCAGTAATCTCAAATGTGTATACAGTGGGCAGCCTGTAATATGTATACAGCCCGCAGTCTGTAATTGTGTATACAGCCCGCAGTCTGTAATGTGTATATAGCCCACAGTCTGTAATATGTATACAGCGGGCAGTCTATAATGGCCATACAGCCCGCAGTCTGTAATGCGCATACAACCTGCAGTCTGTAATGTGTATACTGCCTGCAGTGTGTAATGTGTATACAGCCCAAAGTCTGTAATGTGTATACGGCCTGCAGTCTGTAATATGTATACAGCGGGCAATGTATATACAGCGGGCAGTCTGTATTGTGCATACAGCCCGCAGACTGTAATGTGTTTACTGCCTGCAGTCTGTAATGTGCATACTGTCTGCAGTCTGTAGTGTGTACACTGCCTGCAGTCTGTAATGTGCATACTGCCTGCAGTCTGTAATATGTACACAGCCCACTGTCTGTAATACGTATACAGCCCGCAGTCTGTAATGTGTATACAGCCCACAGTCTGTAATGTGTATATAGCCCGCTGTCTGTAATGTATAAACTGCCCCCAGTCTATAATGTGTATACAGCCCGCAGTCTGTAATGTGTATACAGCCTGCAGTCGGTAATGTGTATACAGCCCGCAGTCTATGTGTATACAGCCCGCAGTCTGCAATGTGTATACTGCCCACACTCTGTAATGTATATACAGCCCGTAGTCTGTAGTGTGTATACTGCCCACAGTCTGTAATGTGTATACTGCCCACACTCTGTAATGTGTATACAGCCCGTAATCTGTAGTGTGTATACTGCCCGCAGTCTGTAATGTGTATACTGCCCAAAGTCTGTAATATGTATACTGCTTGCAGTCTGTAATGTGTATACAGCGGGCAGTCCGTAATGTGTATACAGGCCACAATCTGTAATGTGTGAACTGCCCACAGTCTGTGATGTGTATACAGCCCGCAGTCTATAATGTGTATACAGCCCGCAGTCTGTAGTGTGTATACTGCCCGCAGTCTGTAATGTGTATACTGCCGAAGTCTGTAATATGTATACTGCTTGCAGTCAGTCTGTAATGTGTATACAGTGGGCAGTCCGTAATGTGTATACAGGCCACAATCTGTAATGTGTGAACTGCCCACAGTCTGTAATGTGTATACTGCTCGCAGTCTGTAATATGTACACAGCCCACAGTCTGTAATGCGTATACAGCCCTCAGTCTGTAATGTGTATACTTTAGACAAAAACTAATGAACTATGCACACAGTGAACACGTCTGTAGGACAGTGTTCACACCACCAAAAGACTGAATCACAAAAAACAGAACAGAGTATTTTTACACGTTATTTTGACAGTTTTTTGTAATTTAGTCTTTTGGTGGTGTGAACATTGTCCTACAGACGTGTTCACTGTGTGCATGGTTCATTAGTTTTTGTCTAAGTTATTGCTTGTTTCTGCAAGATTGGGGAGTCTCCCTCCCCTCCCCTTGAGCCCTGCATATAAAAAGCTGTTTTCTGCAGTCAGTCCAAGTCAGACATTGGACCTGTCTGGATCCTGCTCATTTTAGGTACCAATACACATGGTCATGCTTTAAATACATCAGATAGGGACTGATCTGATACAGGTTACCTTGAAGTTGGTAGAGCAGCTTAGTATACATTTTTTTTTCAGCAGCACTTGCTTTTTACTGAATTTTTTTAGAACAGAGTATTTTTTCACGTTTGTTTGACTGTTTTTTTGTGATTCTGTAATGTGCATACTGCCCGCAGTCTGTAATGTTTATACAGCCCGCAGTCTGTAATGTGTATACAGCCCGTAGTCTGTAATGTGTATACAGCCCACAGTCTATAATGTGTATACAGCCCACAGTCTGTAATGTGTATACTGCCCACACTCTGTAATGTGTATACAGCCCGTAGTCTGTAATGTGTAAACAGCCCACAGTCTGTAATGTGTAAACAGCTCGCAGTCTGTAATGTGCATACAGCCCGCAGTCTGTAATGTGTATACAGCCCACAGTCTGTAATGTGTATACAGCCCGTAGTCTGTAATGTGTATACAGCCCGCAGTCTGTAATGTGTATACAGCCCACAGTCTGTAATGTGTATACAGCCCGTAGTCTGTAATGTGTATACAGCCCGCAGTCTGTAATGTGTATACTGCGTGCAGTCCCTAATATGTTTACAGCCCACAGTCTCTAAGGTGTTTATATAGTGGGCAGCCTGTGTTGTGTATACAGTCTGCAGTCTGGAATGTGCAGCATCAGAAAGTTTTCCTGCAGGCAGAGTTCGCTCTCTGTTCTTCCCGGTGACTCCATGGATTCTGTTCCTCTCTGCGCCCAGCACTGGACTTTCTGCCACCACCTTTTATCTTTCCCCATTTCCAGGATCTGGCTGAGTCTTGTCTATTTATATACCACAGCCTCCTATCTATATAGCACAGCCTCCTGGTTATGCTAGGTATAATTCTCCTGTCCTGTATACTGAGTGTAATCCTCAGTATCGTATTATTCTTTATATATACACTGCACAGTACCACTTCTCCTGTCCTGTATACTGAGTGTAATCCTTAGTATCGTATTATTCTTTATATATACACTGTACAGTACTACTTCTCCTGTCCTGTATACAGAATGTAATCCTCAGTATCGTATTATTCTTTATATATACACTGTACAGTACTACTTCTCCTGTCCTGTATACTGAGTGTAATCCTTAGTATCGTATTATTCTTTATATATACACTGTACAGTACTACTTCTCCTGTCCTGTATACAGAATGTAATCCTCAGTATCTGGATTATTCTATATATATATATACTGCACAATACCACTTCTCACATCCTGTATACTGAGTGTAATCCTCAGTATCTATTATTCTGTATAAATACACTGCACAGCACCACTTCTCCTGTCCTGTATACTGGGTGTAATCCTCAGTATCTATTATTCTGTATAAATACACTGCACAGCAGCAGTTCTCCTGTCCTGTATACTGGGTGTAATCCTCGTGTGAACAAGCATAAGTGATAGTGTCCAGCTCACCGGTCATTAGTACTTAGAGTGCACAATCCTTCAGAAGGAGCAAATTACTCATTGCAGGCAGGGCAATTTTCAACTTAGAAAAATCTAATCTAATAAACCAGAGGTCCCCAACTCCAGGCCTCAAGGGCCGCCAACAGTGCAGGTTTTCAGGATTTTCTTAGTATTGCACAGGTGTTAATGTGATCATCTGCACAGGTGATGATTCCAACTCCTGTGCAATACCAAGGAGATCCTGAAAACATGCACTGTTGGCGGCCTTTGAGGCCTGGAGTTGGGGACAACTGTAATTAACCTTTGGATTTTAAGAAAGACATGGAGCTGGAAAATTAGAATTTTCTGGGTATAATCCTCAGGATCTGTATTATTCTGTATATATACACTGCACAGTACCACAGTACCACTTCTCCTGTCCTGTTGTCAGAGGCGGTATTGGACATTGATTTTCAGCATTTAACAGTTGTTTAAATTGATTATCCCAAATATGGAAGACATCACTTTTCTTCTGTATAGGTGATGACTTGCCCTCGCTCTGGATTTGATCACTGGGACCTCACAATCCCGAGAAACGTAGCTTTGAAGATCACCATGTAAATGGAGCTGTGGTTGATTATTCCCTCTGCTGCCTCATTCACACGTGGCTCTTCAGATAACTTTGAGAAAGTGATGAGGCCACAACAACGTAAAAGTAAGTTTCACTGATTGGGGCGGATGGGTGTTAATAGTATGTGGTCTGGTGGGGTTTTTTCTTCCAGGGCTGCTTTTTGGTCCCAGTCCGGCCCTGCCCACGACTAACACCCTGCACCACCTTACACTCTGGTGATTAAATATAGGCAAATTTTAAACCTTAATATACCTAAATATAAGGTAGATCATCTCAAGTCTCTGTTATAATATACTAGTAAAAAGGCCCGATGCAATTGCATCGGGAGCACGGTGAAATGAATTGTGTGTATACAGGTGGGTCAGTGGGTATCAGAGTATAGAGGCGGGTCAGTGGGTAGTAGAGCATCGAGGCGGCTCTGTGGGTAGCAGAGTATGGAGGCGGCTCTGTGGCTAGCAGAGTATCGAGGCGGCTCTGTGGGTAGCAGAGAATAGAGGCGGCTCTGTGGGTAGTAGAGTATAGAGGCGGCTCTGTGGTGGAGGGGTGAGGAGAGATGCGGCTGTGTGGTGGAGGGGTGAGGAGAGATGCGGCTCTGTGGTGGAGGGGTGAGGAGAGATGCGGCTCTGTGGTGGAGGGGTGAGGAGAGATGCGGCAGAGTGGTGGAGGGGTGAGGAGAGATGGGTGTCTGTGGTGGAGGGGTGAGGAGAGATGCAGCTGTGTGGTGGAGGGGTGAGGAGAGATGCAGCTCTGTGGTGGAGGGGTGAGGAGAGATGCGGCTCTGTGGTGGAGGGGTGAGGAAAGATGCGGCTCTGTGGTGGAGGGGTGAGGAGAGACGGGTGTCTGTGGTGGAGGGGTGAGGAGAGAAGCGGCTGTGTGGTGGAGGGGTGAGGAGAGATGCGGCTGTGTGGTGGAGGGGTGAGGAGAGATGCGGCTGTGTGGTGGAGGGGTGAGGAGAGAAGCGGCTCTGTGGTGGAGGGGTGAGGAGAGATGCGGCTCTGTGGTGGAGGGGTGAGGAGAGATGCAGCTCTGTGGTGGAGGGGTGAGGAGAGATGCGGCTCAGTGCTGGAGGAGTGAGGAGAGATGCGGCTGTGGTGGAGGGCTGAGGAGAGATGCGGCTCTGGTGGAGGGGTGAGGAGAGATGCGGCTCTGTGGTGGAGGGGTGAGGGGAGATGCGGCTCTGTGGTGGAGGGGTGAGGAAAGATGCGGCTCTGTGGTGGAGGGGTGAGGAGAGACGGGTGTCTGTGGTGGAGGGGTGAGGAGAGAAGCGGCTGTGTGGTGGAGGGGTGAGGAGAGATGCGGCTGTGTGGTGGAGGGGTGAGGAGAGATGCGGCTGTGTGGTGGAGGGGTGAGGAGAGAAGCGGCTCTGTGGTGGAGGGGTGAGGAGAGATGCGGCTCTGTGGTGGAGGGGTGAGGAGAGATGCAGCTCTGTGGTGGAGGGGTGAGGAGAGATGCGGCTCAGTGCTGGAGGAGTGAGGAGAGATGCGGCTCAGTGGTGGAGGGGTGAGGAGAGATGCGGCTCAGTGGTGGAGGGGGGTGAGGAGAGATGCGGCTCAGTGGTGGAGGGGTGAGGACAGATGCGGCTCAGTGGTGGAGGGGTGAGGAGAGATGCGGCTCAGTGGTGGAGGGGTGAGGAGAGAAACGGCTTAGTGGTGGAGGGGTAAGGAGAGAAGCGGCTCAGTGGTGTAGGGTTGAGGAGAGATGCGGCTCAGTTGTTGAGGGGTGAGGAGAGAAGCGGGTCAGTGGTGGAGGGGTGAGGAGAGAAGCGGCTCAGTGGTGTAGGGTTGAGGAGAGATGCGGCTCAGTGGTGGAGGGGTGAGGAGAGAAGCACACAGTATATACATACATGAGACATTGTATAGACAGACAGTATGCAGAGATTACAGAGATTATACACACAGTATACACACATTACAGACAGTATACACACATTACACACAGTAAAGACACATTACAGACAGTATACAGAGATTACACACAGTATAGAGACATTAGACAGAGTATAGAGACATTACAGACAGTATACAGAGATGACACATAGTATAGAGACATTACAGAGAGTGTAGAGACATGACACAGAGTGTGCAGAGACATGACACAGAGTGTGCCGAGACATGACACAGACAGAGTGTGCAGAGACATGACACAGACAGAGTGTGCAGAGACATGACACAGACAGAGTGTGCAGAGACATGACACAGACAGAGTGTGCAGAGACATGACACAGACAGAGTGTGCAGAGACATGACACAGACAGAGCGTGCAGAGACATGACACAGACAGAGCGTGCAGAGACATGACACAGACAGAGTGTGCAGAGACATGACACAGAGTGTGCAGAGACATGAGACAGACAGAGTGTGCAGAGACATGAGACAGACAGAGTGTGCAGAGACATGAGACAGACAGAGTGTGCAGAGACATGAGACAGACAGAGTGTGCAGAGACATGAGACAGACAGAGTGTGCAGAGACATGAGACAGACAGTGTGTGCAGAGACATGACACAGACAGAGTGTGCAGAGACATGACACAGACAGAGTGTGCAGAGACATGACACAGAGTGTGCAGAGACATGACACAGACAGAGTGTGCAGAGACATGACACAGACAGAGCGTGCAGAGACATGACACAGACAGAGCGTGCAGAGACATGACACAGACAGAGCGTGCAGAGACATGACACAGACAGAGCGTGCAGAGACATGACACAGACAGAGCGTGCAGAGACATGACACAGACAGAGCGTGCAGCGACATGACACAGACAGAGCGTGCAGAGACATGACACAGACAGAGTGTGCAGAGACATGACACAGAGTGTGCAGAGACATGAGACAGACAGAGTGTGCAGAGACATGAGACAGACAGAGTGTGCAGAGACATGAGACAGACAGAGTGTGCAGAGACATGAGACAGACAGAGTGTGCAGAGACATGACACAGACAGAGTGTGCAGAGACATGACACAGAGTGCAGAGACATGAGACAGGCAGAGTGTGCAGAGACATGAGACAGGCAGAGTCTGCAGAGACATGAGACAGGCAGAGTGTGCAGAGACATGAGACAGGCAGAGTGTGCAGAGACATGAGACAGCCAGAGTAAGGCAGGGGTTAAAAAAATGTAAATAAAGTTTATGCTCACCTCACCCCGAGCTCCCGGTGGCTCCCGGTGCCTGCAGAGCTCTTCTACTGCAGTTCAGGACCTGCGGTGATGTCAGAGTCACGTGACCCGCGGTTACCATGGAGTAAGCTGGTGTCACGTGACTCTGACATCACCGCAGGTCCTGTACTGGTGTAGAAGAGCTCTGCAGGCACCGGGAGCCTGCGGGAGCCACCGGGAGGCTGGAGGAAGACGGCGGGAGACGGCGGGGGCTCGGGGAGAGGTGAGGAAATTTTTTTTTTTACAGTAGTGCGGCTGCGGCTCGCGATGACGCTGCGCGTCATCGCTCGCAGTACCGCAAAGCATCTTGGGATTCGGCTACAGTGCCCGAATTTCCAACTGCCAATTATATAAGTAGACTCCAATCATTTTGTGCATCAATGACCTGATCACTATATATATTATTGGATTGATAAAGTATATGACCTTTTGTTATCCAGGACTATTCTTTTTTAACATGGGTCTAAAAACTGCTAATTAATTACCTGCCTCTTCTACCTAGTGCCTGCTCAGAGCGGTCGCGGACGTCTCCTGATGGTAATTCAGCTGGTCCATGTCAACAGAGTAGGTCACCTATTCCTTGCTGCTTTGTCATCAGAGAATGATTGCTGATGTCAGGTTGATTGACAGCCAGCTCCATGCAGTTAAGCGTGGAGATCCTCCTGTCAGTCAGCATGATGTTGCCAGTCACAGTAGAAGAGAAGCCACTGCTCTAATGGAAGCTGTTGAATAGTCAGAAAGAGCTTTCTGTAACTAATATGAGCTGGCACATATTGACACACTACAGACAGGTAGTTAGGAATAACCTTCCTGATAGTTCTTAGGCCCATAGTAAAAAAAAATTAAAGTCATGGATCACCCCTCTAACCATACTTTATACCAAATAGCCATATACCGTAGCAGGTACCAATTAAACTAGCTAAGCTAAGACTAGCAGCCAAAAACACCTTTCTTTCTGTAACTTATTCTTAGTCAACTACTTTTAGAAGCACATGGATATGAATACATTTTGACTCTGGAAATAGACACCCTTGTTGACTTATGAAAATAAAGAATACATATGTTAATGATTGTCTTCAGTTATCAAAATTGCATTACGTTTTGGTCTGCAATCTTCATTCCTTCACTCATTTTCAAAAAAACCTTGGAAGTTAATAATAGTTAAAAGAAATACTGAGGTCAACAATCCGAACATCTCTCTATTTGTATCTACATTTGGATTTTGGAGTGAGCGGAGGTAGCAAAAAGCTTAATGTTGCTTTGCCACATGCTGTAATGACAACAGTCAAAAGCCCTCTGACTTTTGGCACGGTATGATGCATAAGTCTGCCATACTGAGCATAGGAACCGATATGCCAAACATAAGAAGCCGGTTGACTCCATGAGGTTGGCATGATGTGATGCCTCATCCCTGTACTGCCTGTTTATTTAGCTGCTGTCATCTTGTGTCCTGCTGTCTTCATAGTTGGAATAAAATCCCTCAAACGTCTATTGTTATACCTCTGTGCGCATTGCTAAATATAATACCCTGTCCACGCGATACCTCTGTAGTGTAATCATTCTAAATGCTAATATATTCTAGGACGGATGTAATGTTTTAGATACTTTCAAAACTTTTCCTCTCTCAACTAAGTACATGTTGGTAATTTTAATGATCGGCTTCCAGCAACAAAGTTTGGAAAACAGCCAGACACGGAGCTGAACACCTGCTAGTTCTCTGTCCAATTAAGCTGCAGCTGATTCTCTATCTCCCCTCCCTCCGCTGCAAAATAAAACTGACAGCTGTATAGAGGAGAGCCACGGCACAGCAATGTAGACACGGGCAAGCTGCAGCTAGTCAGGGAACGCTCGCTTCCAGGTGTGTTTTTATGAAGTTTTAAAACTCAAAGGAAAGGGCCAACTTATGGATAAACTAAACATTTACCCAGCCAAGTTCATTGTCTTGAGTCACAACTGAACACACACAAAGCATGCCAAAAAGGCTTTCCCATGTACAAGCAATTTCTTCGCTATTCTTCTGATTTTTCCTTCTAGATTTAAGATAAATCTTGCAAAATAATGAAAAGCCTGCTACCTTGCTGGGAAGCTAAGTCTAAGTGCAACCAGGGTGTTATTAACAGTTTTGTTGAGTTGCCCTTCGGGAGGTGTAGATTTCTCGTGGAGTCCACAAACATAATGACAGGTTAATGGACTCCTAACTAAACTGATCCTACCCTGTGCGTAGCTCATCGGAAATTAGATCGCAGGCACCAGTTGGGCAGGGATAGGCGTAAAAAAGTCATTCTTTCTGTATAAAATGAAATTGTGCCAATAATAATACCAGTAAACTAACAATCTCTCCAACATGCAGCCTCTGTATCTAGACCAGGTTTTTGCAGCTTTTTCCATATTTACTGCTGATTTAGAAAAGGATAAAGCTGAAAGGATCACTCACACCCATACAAGTCTATGAGTGCGAGTGAAACATTGCACTGCACTGATGTAATCTGAGTTTAGTACTATATATGCTGAGACTGGCAATGGAGGAGATGGAGAGATTAATATTTCCCTCTTCTCTGCACCCAATGGCCAGGGTCACACATGCCATCCGTCTTTGCCTTGGATCCGTTTTTGGGATAATTTTTGTAATTTTTTTTCTAAGTCCAAAAACACATATGCGTTAACGCATGGTGCACTTAGGTGTAGCTGCATTTTTGATTGACTTCTCCCTGGCTCCAAAAAACTCTGCTTGCAGCGTTTTTTGGTGCAGGAAGAAGACGCATACATTTTATTTAACATGTGGCCCTATGGAAACGCATGCGTTAACGCATGGTACATATAGACATCATGCGTTAACACATATTCGTTTTTGGTGAAAAAATGACTAAGTCCAAAACACGGCCAGGAGCTGAGAAGACACTATTGGCACCCTAAATTTAACGGATCCGTTTCTCTAAAGCTTTAAAAAAGCAGGTTGGTATGTGTGACCCTGGCCAATCACAGGATGAAACACATATGACTCTCAGTCATGCTTGCAGCAGAGCCAGAGAGTCATTAGCATTTTATGCATACACTAGTGTGACTCCAGCCATACAGTGTTTTCTGCGTCTTTATGGATGGTCTCTGGACACCTTAGTAGCCAAGTATCAGTCACTCTTGCTCAGTATATACCTCAGCTTCCAATATCAAACATATTTAGGCACTGTGCATTTTGCCAGCATCATGCTACTACACAGCCTGTTGATACTGGGAAAACCAGCCAACCTATGGCCGGACCATAGCCGCAGGCAAAACCTTCAAATTTGTGGCCAACCATGGATTATTCATATTTTAGCCACAACAACAGCTCAACAATGGGGTTTTCAATACCAAAACAATCTGGCTGCTACTGTGGGCTCACCTGCAGGAGAACCAATGGGCTTGTAATTTTATGAGCTTGCATCTAGTGCATCTCAATGAATTAGAATATCATCAAAAAGTTAATTTATTTCAATAATGCAATACATAAAGTGAAACACATATATTATATAGAGTCACATTACAAACAGAGGGATCTATTTCAAGTGTTTATTTATGTTAATGTTGATGATTATGGCTTACATCCAATGAAAATACAAAGGTCATTATTTCAGAAAATTAAAGTAGAGATGATGCAGGGTTAAAACTGTGCTGCCGTATTCCATGAGAAATCAAAGGGTGAATAGAATATTGATTTATTAGTCAACGTGTTTCAGGGCTCCCAGAAGTACTCTAAAGCATGGCAATATTACATTGATTTTTGATGATAGTCTAACTCATTGAGATGCACCGGTATATTTACTGGCTTCTTTCTTTGAGAGGTCCAGCTGACTACAACACTGCTTTGCAATACAATTTTACATGTTCATTTCAGATTGATTTCCATTTTAATGAAGAGTTGTGGTGGGGTGCGATTCCACATTCCACATTCTTCAAGACGTGCACGCCACTGAATAAATTCAGTGCATCTCACCAGTGGCGTGTGTCTTTACAGAAATGTCATTTCAATTAAAGACTTGAGTAACAGTTTTGGCATACAGTTAGGGCCAGAAATATTTGGACAGTGACACAAGTTTTGTTATTTTAGCTGTTTACAAAAACATGTTCAGAAATACAATTATATATATAATATGGGCTGAAAGTGCACACTCCCAGCTGCAATATGAGACTTTCCACATCCAAATCGGAGAAAGGGTTTAGGAATCATAGCTCTGTAATGCATAGCCTCCTCTTTTTCAAGGGACCAAAAGTAATTGGACAATGGACTCTAAGGGCTGCAATTAACTCTGAAGGCGTCTCCCTCGTTAACCTGTAATCAATGAAGTAGTTAAAAGGTCAGGGGTGGATTCCAGGTGTGTGGTTTTGCATTTGGAAGCTGTTGCTGTGACCAGACAACATGCGGTCAAAGGAACTCTCAATTGAGGTGAAGCAGAACATCCTGAGGCTGGAAAAAAAGAAAAAATCCATCAGAGAGATAGCAGACATGCTTGGAGTAGCAAAATCAACAGTTGGGTACATTCTGAGAAAAAAGGAATTGACTGGTGAGCTTGGGAACTCTAAAAGGCCTGGGCGTCCACGGATGACAACAGTGGTGGATGATCGCCGCATACTTTATTTGGTGAAGAAGAACCCGTTCACAACATCAACTGAAGTCCAGAACACTCTCAGTGAAGTAGGTGTATCTGTCTCTAAGTCAACAGTAAAGAGAAGACTCCATGACAGTAAATACAAAGGGTTCACATCTAGATGCAAACCATTCATCAATTCCAAAAATAGACAGGCCAGAGTTAAATTTGCTGAAAAACACCTCCAGAAGCCAGCTCAGTTCTGGAAAAGTATTCTATGGACAGATGAGACAAAGATCAACCTGTACCAGAATGATGGGAAGAAAAAAGTTTGGAGAAGAAAGGGAACGGCACATGATCCAAGGCACACCACATCCTCTGTAAAACATGGTGGAGGCAACGTGATGGCATGGGCATGCATGGTTTTCAATGGCACTGGGTCACTTGTGTTTATTGATGACATAACAGCAGACAAGAGTAGCCGGATGAATTCTGAAGTGTACCGGGATATACTTTCAGCCCAGATTCAGCCAAATGCTGCAAAGTTGATTGGACGGCGCTTCATAGTACAGATGGACAATGACCCCAAGCATACAGCCAAAGCTACCCAGGAGTTCATGAGTGCAAAAAAGTGGAACATTCTGCAATGGCCAAGTCAATCACCAGATCTTAACCCAATTGAGCATGCATTTCACTTGCTCAAATCCAGACTTAAGACAGAAAGACCCACAAACAAGCAAGACCTGAAGGCTGCGGCTGTAAAGGCTTGGCAAAACATTAAGAAGGAGGAAACCCAGCGTTTGATGATGTCCATGGGTTCCAGACTTAAGGCAGTGATTGCCTCCAAAGGATTCGCCACAAAATATTGAAAATAAAAATATTTTGTTTGGGTTATGTTTATTTGTCCAATTACTTTTGACCTCCTAAAATGTGGAGTGTTTGTAAAGAAATGTGTACAATTCCTACATTTTCTATCAGATATTTTTGTTCAACCCTTCAAATTAAACGTTACAATCTGCACTTGAATTCTGTTGTAGATGTTTCATTTCAAATCCAATGTGGTGGCATGCAGAGCCCAACTCGCGAAAATTGTGTCACTGTCCAAATATTTCTGGCCCTAACTGTAGGTTAGTACTAATTCATCTAGTGGTTTCCACCACACCATGTCCCGCTGATGTGCTGCCCACTTTGGTGGAGCTTACCGGGATTGGCATAAAAACAGGTTAAGGAGCAAACGTTTTGTGCAACTTTGCATTCTGCAAATATGTTGTAAAACTTCAAAGTGTTTTACACCTGAAAACTGGTGTAAATACCTTGATGTATCAGTCCCCTAGTGAAGAGTGCAGATTAATATGGTGGAAGCAAAACATATGTGTTGGTAGGATCTTGTATCTTTACAGCCCATTTAAACCAAATTCTTCTTGTCCCATAACAGTTTTTACAATCAGCTGAATACTGTATATGGTAGTATACAATAATAAAAAGTGACATTAGTGAAGTCAACACGTAACCACTGCAGTCAGCCCATAGGACGGCACGTTTACACCAGTGGGGATTGTAGGGTCCACTCTACACTGTATTTTTCTTCCATATATACTTTATAATTATTTACTACTGATTTAAGTCATAAACTAACAGTTTTTTCTGTATTATTTGGAGAATATTTGTTATAACCTGTAATGGACTGTTAGATTGCCCATTTTATATGTAAATTGGAGGAGATATGTGGCGCCCCTATGGCAAGGCACCACGGAGAGGTACTGCACCCCAAACAGAAGGTGTAGTGCCTCCGTAACTGTGGATATGGGGGACCCTACATAGTCTGCACCCAACACCCATACAATAGGCCACCTTAGTATAGGAGACCGTATATTCAGTAGGTCCCAGGAGGTAGAGCCTAAATGAGTGAGAGATGAGAAGTGACAGTTAGAAGACTAATCAGGCAGATGGTGTAAGACAGCAGCGAGGGCGGACGCAGGTGACCCTGCGACCGTGACGGGAGGGCACCTCTTAGGAGAGGGGTGAACCAGACAGAGAAGGGGGCCAATCTAGGACTGGTCGGAGCCAGCTGGAGACCCAGGTCATCACCAGTACACCGGAACCGAGGCGGTTAGTTACGGTTTATCCCTAACCGCAGACCGGCAGGCTGTGGAACCAACACAAGGGAGCCACAGCAACCATCAAGTAGTCCAACATCAGTCCTGCAGCTGGGTTCACGACGCCGAGAAGTAAAGAGACTTTAGGCAACAGACCCCGAGGACTAGAGATTCGACTCACGAGTGGGAGTACGGAAGGCCAACAGGGCACAGAGTAAAATGGGACCAGGAACGCCATTTTTAGGACACCTCTGTCAGACTCTGGACAGCCTCCAAGATCCACTGCTACGGCACCCGATTTACCCAGACTGTATCATGTACTGATTTCAAAATGTGCAAGTAAAGAACTGTTTGAGCTGATCTGGTGTCCGGTCTCCTTTCGTCCACCGCCTGGAGGGCCTCTACGGCACCTCAGCAGTGAGAACTACTACTCCCTTCATCCACCCCGCTGCCCTGAGGTAAAGCTCCACCTGTGGGGAGATGCATTACCAAAGCTGCATTTCCATCACCTCAGCGGTCGGCAGCAGCACTGGTGATCCTATTACCAGGTACCACAAGTGGCGTCACGTTACAAATCCCCCATCATCATCACCCCCACCCCGCCACTGAGTGTCCAGGGCATGGAACCGGGAACTGACCAGCCGTGACCCCCACCAAAGTAAACCCCTATCCCGATATCCGAGTATCCCTTACCCTGTCAACCGACTCAGATACCTTGATTGTTAGAGATAGCAGAGGCCAATAGTACTATGTAATATTATCAATTATGAACAGATATCAATATTTCATTCTTGGTCCAGTTTGACTTACGATGTAATTTGGATATGATTGATATTCTGCTCTTACATATTATCAGGAATGGGCTATGTTTTTACAGATAAGGGATATTTCTTATTCTTCTGCTGTTTTTAATACATTTTATTACTTGTGGAAATCTAGTATGATATTTGATGTTACAGATATGATGTGCGCTTACCAGATATTTTGATGTTATCCAGTATTTTATTAATACAGTTATATAAGGGCAAAAAAAAATCATTCACATCATGTAACACCCAGACTGCAGATTTCCCACTGAAAAGAAACTGCATTTCTGAAAATGATGAACACCTTGAGTTGTTTGCTGTTCAGTGTGTATTTGCTAATAAGGCTGGCTTCCCACATCAGCTTTCTTGCAATGCGTGCTCGCCGTTGTTTGTATGGATTGGTCATGGATGCATAACAATCAATGTGTCTTTTCACAGTCTTTTTTTTCTGTGGACCAATGGAACAAAACAGAAAACAACAGACATGTTCTACTTTGGCTATGTTATGGCTCAAACTTGCCAGTGCAAAGAAATGGCTCTGTAAAATATACAAATGGTTGTCTGTATTTTACTACTTAAATTTAACCTGTAACAAGGATTTACCCTATAAGGTGTGGCCATCACCAAGTAGGCCCTTATATAATGCATTCTACAATACTTTATATAAGACACCAGGCCAATCTGTATAATGTAAAAAAGAACAGAACCGCAGCGTCCTTTCTGCTTGCGTTCGTCTTCTTTCTTCCCTGCTTTGTATGGATAATGCATTCTACATCATCCACACAATGTCCTCCATTGCACTCCTGAACACATACACTTCAATCTGTCCTGCTGATGACTGAGCATAGTACTGCAATATTCATACGCAGGCACTCTTTGACCTTTCCCCGTGACTGCGCATTACAGTACTTTGCTCTGCCCTCAGCAGAGCAGACAGATGTGTGCATGCACAGGAACGCATTGAAGGAAGCTGTGTTGATGACATAGGATGCATCATCCACATGAAGCAGGGAGGGAGGATGGCGATTGCAAGCAAGCAAGCAAAGAGGAGGTGCCACACCAAGATCAGTGACCCCCATTGGTCTAGACCAGTGTTTCCCAACTCCAGTCCTCAAGGCACACCAACAGGTCATGTTTTCAGGATTTCCTTATCATTAGACAGATGTGCAAGTGATTAAACTAACACCTGTGCAATCCTAAGGAAATCCTGAAAACATGACCTGTTGGTGTGCCTTGAGGACTGGAGTTGGGAAACACTGGTCTAGACCACCCCATAGGTGAGGTAACCTGGAGGACTTATAAAAAGTGTTCCAGACTGGGGTGGCCGCAGTTTATATGGGAAATCCCAGGTGACAGGTTCCCTTTTAGGCCTCATTTACACATCTGTGCACATCCATGTTCTATCTGTGTTTTTCACTGATACAACACTTACCCATTATAGTTTTTGGGGATTTTCACAAGACGATCCTTTTTGGATGAAAAAGCTAATACAAGTCTATGGATTCATGAACAACCGCTACAGCACACGGATGGTATCCGTGTACCCTCTGTGTGTTATCCAAATTTAACATTGCAAAGAATAGGACAATCTTTGTAATTTTTTTACCCATCAGTGAAAAAAACTGTTGAAATACTGATCCGAAACATTGATGACACAAGTAACATTTTTTGTGTACATGAAAAACACTGACGCCTGAATGAAGCCTAATGGGTCGGAGGATCTAATTCATTTTTTTCATCATCATATAAGAAACATCTAGTTTAGGATTTAAAATAGTGCAAACTCTAAGACAAGTGGATGAGGGACATTAAATGGCACACACATTCAGGAGATGAAAATATGCCACAATGGTATAAACTCCGATATCAAATGTATTGTCACAAATGGGTCTTAATGGCAATATGTTTTAGAGTGCTTAGGGCTACTTTCTCAAACATGAGACTGAGCTCTGACACACGACCAAAGGCCACTTCACACACACAGATATCTGAGTCCAATATCTGAACAGATCTCTGGTTGCAGTGAAATCATGGATACATTGTTCCATTTTGTGGCTGTGTACAACATGGAGCAATCTGTCCATGATTTCACTGCAACCAGAGATCTGTTCAGATATTGGACTCAGATATCTGTGTGTGTGTGAAGTGGCCTATATAATCAAGTGTATATTATGTTACCTTTCATGTTCATTCCACATTTTCCTATTATCTACAGATATTTCACGTTCTTTCCACACCTATAATGCTCAGGTAACATAATATACACCTGGTTATATGCGATATGTGTTCATTCTCCTATTATCTACAGATATTTCACATTCATTCCACACCTAAAATGCTCAGGTAACATAATATATCCCATATAACCAGGTGTATGTGTTCATTTTCCTATTATCTACAGATATTTCATGTTCATTCCACACCTATAATGCTCAGGTAACATAATATACACCTGGTTATATGGGATATGTGTTCATTCCATGTCTAAGTTTCCCAAGAAACCTTTTATACATCTACATAATCTTTCTGTAATAAGTTATTATCTTCATTCTTTTTATTTAATTATTCCTTTTCTTAATTCTTTTTAGTACATCCCTCAGAGTTGATCATCCTGATTCCTCAGGTCCTGCTTGAGACTGCTGCCTTTCTCGGCAGTTCTATTTAGGCCTTATGACCCTTCTCCATATTTTTGCTCACTTTCTGGCTGTCATGGTGCTGTACACATCAATAAGTTCTAGACAGTATAATCAGAGGCCTTGTAGTTTTGAAACCCTCATGTCTTAGGCTGTGGTCACAGTTGCCATGCGTTTTTTTTAGTGATTTAACAAAACTCATGCGTTTTTTCATGTCAGCATGAGTTTTTTAAGGTGTGTGAAGGCTCCCTGCGTTTTTGGCTGCGTTTTTGAATCTGCACCTAAAAATAGTGCTTGTAGTATTTTTTTGAGCGTTTTGAAAAACGCATGCGTTTTTGTAGAAAACGCATGCGTTTTTTTAACATGGGCTCCTATGGGAAACGCATGCGTTTTTGAATGGCACTAATTGTACATGCGTTTTTGCATGCGTTTTCCATAAGGCCCCTTATTAAAAAACGCATGCGTTTTTGGATATGCTCCAAAAACGCATGGGACAGTCACACATGCTTTTTGGCTATTAGGGCATGCGTTTTTTTAACATGGGGGCCTATGGGTGCGTTTTTTACATGCTTTTTTGAAAACGCAGGTCTCCAAAAATGCATGTGAAAAATGGTACTGTGACCCCAGCCTTACAGATGGGCTTAACCCCTTCCCGACTTATGATGTTGTACAATGTCATGGGCCGGTAAGGGTGGTTTGGTGTGAGCTCTGGCGCGGCGCTCACATCAAAGCCCCAACATCTCAGCTGATTTCATCAGCTGAGATGTCAGGGTAACAGCACCGATCGGATCCGGGATCCGATTGGCGCTGTTAACCCCTTGGATCCCGCTGTCAATCACTGACAGTGGGATCCAAGGCAGCCGTGGAAGGGAATGCGCTGTTCCCCGCCTGCTCCGTAGATCCCGCCATAGTATGGCGGGATCTCCGGCGCTCACGTGACAGCCCGGGGTCTTGGCTAGACCCCGGATGCGGTCACTGAGCAGTTCCGTGTTGTGGTTGGCAGGCGCTGCCAACCACAACAGGTCCGCGATTCTGAGCGATACAGATGAGCTGCAGCTCATCTGTATCTCCAAGAAGCGATTAGCCTGTCCAGCAAGGTGCCTCTTAAAGAGACAGTGTAAAAATAAAAATGAATAAAAAAATAAAGTTTTTAAAAACCTGTAAAAAAAAAAAAAAAAAGTTCAAATCACCCCAATCATAATAAAAGTATTTAAAAAAAAAACCACACGTTTCATATTGCCGCGTTCAGAATCGCCCGATCTATCATTGTATTAAATCCGTTAATGAGAGCCGTAAACTCCGTAACGGAAAAAATGGTCCAAACGCTGTTTTCCAATTCCGACCAATTCCGTTTTTTTGGTCGCCGCAACATTGCTATAAAATGCAATAACGGGCGAGCAAAACTGTGGATCCCTCCAAAAATGGTATCATTAGAAACATTAGCTCAAGACGCAAAAAATAAGCCATTACACAGCCCCAGATCCTGAAAAATGAGAACACTTCGGGTCACAGAACATGGCGCAAAAAGTCCTTTTTTTTTTTTGGCAAACTTCAGAATTTTTTTTCACTACCTAGATACCAGTAAGGGTACCTTTACACGCCGCCACTGCGTGGTAGCAACTGTCTGGCAATCGTGATTTTTGTGACTGTTGCCTTGAAAGTGCTACGAAGTGGCGGCGTGTAATTTGGGAAAGTGATCGGGTTTCTCGCAGTTGCTTCAGGTAGCCGTTTCCGAGCCGTGTTCTAAAATCCAGGGCAACACAAAGGGAGAATTGCCATTGTAGTGGCGTGTAAACGGGGGACAGGGATGGAATCAGCGTCGCCTAGTGAATTCCCAGGGGCGTGCCACAGCCTCATGGATACTGCGCCCCGTCAGCGATCATTGGTGGAGGCTAGTGTGTTACGATTAGCTGTCCCTTCACAGGGCACCATATTTAAAGAGCTGTCCATTCACACTACACAATTGCAATGGCGTCATGTATTAGCCAGTCTCCCTGCGCAGCTAGCCAATCATGACGCTATTGTGTTGTCCAATCAGCGTGTTAGCGTCATGGAATACACAACTCTGTCACGCCTATGTTCTTGCGGCGCTAAAGATGTACGCCCATATTCCTTTGTGGATAGCGGCATGTGAAGCGGCGACGGTATTCAACAGCAAGTTATCCGCAGGATCTGTAGGAACTTCCGGGAAACCACAATGCCTTGAGTTGACAACGCAATGGTGGCGTGTACATGCAGCATCGGCAATCGTTGGCAACCGTTAAAAACATGCGCGTGCACGTATGGTTGATACCGGTTGCCAGTGATAGTGGTGGCGTGTAAAGGTACCCTAAAAAGGTATACATGTTTGGTATCTACGAACTCGTAAAGACCTGAGGCACCACCCAGTCATGTCGGTTTTACCATATAGTGAACATGGCGACTAAAATACCCAAAAATAGATGTGTTATTGCACTTTTTTTGCAATTTCACTGCATTTAGAATTTTTTTGCAATTTATCCTGTACACTATATGGCAAAATAAATTATTGCATATGAAAGTACAACTCGTCCCACAAAAAACAAGCTGTCATATGTCTATATTGACGGAAAAATAAAAAAGTTATGGCTCTTGAAAGCAGGGGAGTAAAAAACAAAAATGAAAAATTCCAAGGTCATGAAGGGGTTAAAGAGGACCTGTCAATCCCCTGTTGCTATGCTAACTGAATGCAGCACTGAATGCAGAGTGTCTGCTGCATTCAGGGAAGGGGTCCCCCATGTTTCTAGCCCCCCAGTAAGTCGTTAAAAAGACATTATAAAGTGTACAGATAAGGAGCCCGGAGTGACTTACTGTCAGTACTAACCGTGGTGAACAGAAGGACTTTAAATCTCCCCATCCAAATTAGATAGCATCATATATTCTGTATTTTTTTTGGACCCCAATGCGCACTCCAAAAAAAAGTAAAATTTTAAAATGGGGGTCCGACTTATAGTCCGAGTGTAGCATATCGGGGAAGAGGGGGGATTTGGAGCAGCGTCACCAGAGGGGTGGTGCTGTGGGCACTGGGCTGGGAGAATGGGGTGTCGCGAGGCACGTATCGTTGATCTCCCGGTGGTGAATGCAATGGACTTCAGGAAAATGGCCGTGGAAGCAGTAAATACTTAGGTTGAGATCTAGAAGAGTAGAAATCTCAATCTGCGCATGTGCTGCCTCCACAACCATTTTCCTGAAGTCCATTGCCAGGGGATCAATTGTGTCTGCATTGCGCACTGGTGCACCCTGTCCTCCTAGCCCAGGGCCAGCATCTACCCACTCATGCCACTGCCAACTTCCTGCAGCGGCGACCCTGTCTCCTGTGACCTAGCTGTATGGTATGCTACATCCGGACTATAGGATGCACTCCCATTTCCCCCAATTTTTTGTGGGAAAAAGTGTGTCTTATAGTCTGAAAAATATGGTGACTAAGGCTTGAGTTTGGGCAGAGAGACTCACGGGTGATCTAGGACGCTGACGTGGCTTCAAGCCAAAACGCATGGGTCTTTTAAGGAACTCCGAAACTTGTGGGTTTTTTACCTATAGGATTTTATGGGGAATTGTAAAAAATAAATACAAGTACTTTTTAGAAGCGCAGGATTCCAGTGAGAACATAGTCTAACCTTGCCTGTAAATTGTATTAGGTAGCAGAACTTTGCTTTTCTGGATGTTGAGAGATGGTCAGTGGGACACCTTCACTTATTAAAGCGACCCAACACAGTATCCTTAAAAAGGGAGTGAACATTTTTGCATTTAGTCATTTTCCCTTCCCTCCATTCAATCCAACATGGCTGGCACAGCAGCATAGGAAGCTCAGCGGTGAGTATTAAAGGGATCCTGTCACCTCGAAAACGCCTCCTAAGCTAGCAAAACATGTCCCTGCACCATCCCATCACTAATCTCACACTTCTTTTGTCTCCTAAAAGCATCCTGTGAAAGTGCATAAAAACGTTTTAATACTCACTCATTAGTGATTATAATTAGCAGGGGCCATATTCTTTAATCACCAAGGTGAGCTGTTTTGCAGGCTCCAGGATCCACCCTGTCTCTGTGTGTTTGCTCTGCTTGTGCAGGCTTTACCCTCCCCCCTCCCTATCACTCACAGAATGAAAATCATTAGTCCTGCCTTCAGTTTCACAGCAGCACAGACAGAGAGAGGGCTGGATCCTGGAGCTGCAAAACAGCCCGCCCTGGTGACTAAAGGATATGGTCCTGTCTAATTATAATCACTAAGGGTACCTTTACACGCCGCTACAACATGGTAGAAACAACCGGGTGCTTCACGTGCACGAGCACGCAGCAACGGTTACTAACGGTACCCGCATCACCTTTACACGCCGCTATAAGGTGCACTACAGAAGGTTGAATCTGGATGCACCGCTGGGTGCCTAAAGTAACCTCCTGTAGAGCACCTTACTTCATTTACATGCCGTAACAGAAGGTAATATGGGAGGACCTGGTGCAGCAGGGACAACACATAGGCGCGCCAGAGTTGTGGATTACGAGACGTTCGTACGCTGATAGGACAAAGCAATAGCATTATGATTGGGCAGCAGGAGGCTGACTAATACATGACGCTCGAGCAATTGTGTAGTGTGACTGGTCAGCTCCTTAAATATGCCGCCCTCTGCAGCGACTACCAATCGTAACGCAGGAGCTTCCTCCAATGATCGCTGAAGGGGGGTGGTTTCCCGGAGGCTGTGTCACGCCCCAGGGAGTTAACTAGGTGTCGAAACAACCCTCTTGTTCCTTATTTATATGCCGCTATAGGCCGCTACCATCGGGTTGAAATCAACCTGTTTTAGAGCTTGGCTCTGAAACAGGTGTCGCAAGTGACGGGTGGAAACAACCGTCTTTACACGCCGCTACCTCGGGTTGATTTGGCGGTGCAAGATACATTTCTCTCATCTACCCGGTTGTTTCTACCATGTTGTAGCGGCGTGTAAAGGTACCCTAATGAGTAAGTATTAAAACGTTTATCTCCACTATCACAGGATGCTTTTAGGAGACAAAAGAAGTGTGAGATTAGTGATGGGATGCTGCATGGACATGTTTTGATAGCTTAGGAGCTATCAACACAGCACATATTATAATTCTATAACAATACAGAGTATTGGCACGCCCCTGCGCACAGACATGAACATTTGTGAAGAGTTTGTTATCTTTCCACAGTTACTGCAGGGTTTAGATTATCAATAGAATCATCCGATGTCTCCTCAGATTTTTTCCTTAAACGGTTCTGTTTGATTCCTGGACCCTCCTTTTCAGCACAATATGAGAGTCATCGGGTTCTTTACAGACTCTTCTCTGGGGTTTAGATCGGCTCAGGGAGCGTAATTTTTCAATCTTCTTCATGTTCAGTTACCCTCATCTCCATTCCTCCCGGAAACGTGGAGCTATTCGCTTGTTTGCCTTTTTTTTTCTCGGGTAGAATCATTACCCCTCTGTCATGGACTAGGCAATGCTCACAGGTACTTCCAGCAATTCACCTTTTTGAAGGAGGTTTGGGACTTCAGGCCCACCTGGCCCCAAGACAGGGGATTATTTTATCGAAGAGACTTCGATTATATTGGTTTGGTGGGTAGCCTGTTCAATTGGAATCCAAGAGGCTCCTTGATGTTCCCTTGGTCTTTCTTCTTGACCTCACTATGCTCAGGGTTATTCCTGTGCTATCCTTTTCCTCTCTTTCCCTACCATTTTCCTATTCTGGAAGGATTACATCTTTGCATTCCTCAGGGGAAGCCTTTTGCATCGGTGGAGTTACTCTTCTCCACTCAGTGTTGGGTGAAAACCTTCATTTCTGTTTTCTCCTTTCTGATTTTACTCTGTCCTGAGAACCTTCAGTCTCCCAGTGTTCTTTGTCTCTGACCAAGGTAGGGCATGTTCCTTCTCTTTTCAGTTCCCTGAAATAAATCTTTGGCACTTCAATTCTTGCACGGGACTCATTGTATCATCCTATTTCTGGTTCTATCCTATCTACTGCTTACAGCGCCCATCTTCGTGTCTGGTACAGGCTTCTCAACTACTAGTTCTTGGTCTCATGAAGAAGAGTCCTTCTTAAAGGGAACCTGTCATCCCCTTTGGGCATTCTAAACTGTGCCCAACATCTCTAACATGCTGTAAATGGGGTTCCTGTTACCCCTCTATGTGCCCAGACGTCCCCGCTGCCTAGATACCTGGTGTTTACCATGGTTACCAGCCCTGTGAGGTCACTGATCGCTGCTTTCTCGCTGTCACACGCTGCGATGCGTGCTGACCAGCGGGAAACTAACGATCAAAAAATGACCCGCAGCACTTTGTAACAATCAGCGACCTCACAGCAGGGACCTGATCGCTGCAAAGTGTCACACAGAACGACATCGCTGGAAAGATCTTTGCAACGTCACAGTTACAACGATCTCTCTAACGATATCGTTATGTGAGACAGGGCCTTAACTTCTCCCTTTGAGTTTGTTTTTAGAGTGCGAGTCTGGAACTCCTGTCTCTTGTTTTTTAAATTGAGCTTCTCTCAGCTGGTTTATGACCACATCAAATTTCAGTTCAACGAGAATGTGGTTTTAAGTCATAAATAAACACAAAGCAGATCAGAGTAGGATAGTTATTTGGTGACTTTGGCCACAACACAGGTCACAATGTGCTGCTGCTGCATCATAGCTTAATGTTGAGGAATGAAGTTGCATTGTGGCCCACTGCGGTATTGTGACAAACAATTTACAAAAAAATGTGAATGGGTCTGACTTCTTGGGACTTGCTTGTTGTGTTAGCATTATTCTTGGCAGGTTTGATGACATCACTGAGCAAATGACATCACAACTGATATAGAATGTACAAATTTCTACACTGTGGCCATCTTGTGCCACTAGGACCTTACAACCGGAATGGATGAACCCAGGTAGGGAGCTCTTTTCTTATAGGGGGATATAGCAGCTAAAACCTCTTACTATCAACAGTTATTGCTGTAGAATGAGGTTGCAGTGAGACCCGCTGGGTTATTGTGACAAGCAATTTACAAAAAATTGACTTTTTGCAACTTGCTTTTTATGGTCGCAGTAGTCTTGGGTTTGTAATGAAACCCCATTCAAATACATGGCACAGTGATGTTGAAGCAGACCATAATTATTTGGACTGCACATCATGTTTAGCAGCCAAAGTTGCCTTGTAACTGCAGCCTTACAAACACCCCATCAGAACGACCGCAGTGACTGATTCTTAGTGTCCCAAGTCCCCTGTTTATTGAGAGCTGGGTATCTCCAAGTCCCATACACAGTGAGTGGAGTGGCACAGCATAGGCTTTGATCATTTACATAGGAGACTCTACACAAATTGGTTGTACCCCAGCAATGGGAAACCTAATCTGTAAAGAGTTGTAATTGTGACAAAACTATAGATGGGCAAATTAATTCCCAGGACCCTGGTCCAGCGGCCATGCCAGCATTCTGTGGCTTTTGAATGATAGATGTATACCTTCCATCTGCTACCTCCAAACATACCTGAGGTAGGTTCATAGGCGGGAGAAACCCCAGGCCTTGCTTGGCTTTATTAGTCCTGTCAATAGTAGTGAAAGGGGTATTCCCATCTCCAAGATCCTATCCCAAATTGTAGTAGGTGCAATAATAATAATAATAATAATAATAATAATAATAGCAAATCCCTCCACTTAGAAATGTAGTATAGTTCTCCTGATTAGCTAATGTCACTTACATCATATGAAGCATTCCAGCTTATGTATCCATGGTTACAACCACACATATAGTGACAGTTACATAGGTATCCATGGTTACTAAGCTGTAATGCATGAGGTACACATGTGCCATTTAGAGTCATTAGAGTCATATACACACATAGTGCATACATACCCTGCGATCAATGATACATGAACTCCAATATTGCTGTAATCGTTAAAAAATGTCAAGTACTTAGGTATCAAAAAAAAAAAATAATTAAGCAAAAAGCGCAAAAGCCTCCAACCGAACGAAATATGGTTGATCAGTAACATCATGTCCTATCTCTCCAGGTGTGTGTGGGTCCTATATTTTTTCTTTATAGTACATATTGGGATTTTTGCTATGTGATGTAATAAACTATTATGAAAGTTTTAAGATAAGAAACCTGTAGGGATTTACTGATTATGTAGTCCTCGCTGTTCACAGGGTCATCCTGACCCCTGCACTCTGTTCCGCCTCCTGCCTTTCTGGGTCTCCCCTCCTTGTTGTGCGCATGCCTCAGCGTCTGAACTCACACAGGCGCACAGCAAGGAATTAGTAGGAGCGTGTCCCGGCTGCTGGAAAGTCAACGCCAGAGCCTGCCCTGCTAAAGATCATGCTGAATGCATACAGCAGGGCGGGCTATGGCGCTGACGTTCCCGCGCATGCCTCTGGACTTCCTATCTTAAAACTGTCAAAATTGTTTATTACAGGTTGAATGGGGGAGGGGGGGGGTCGGTAGAGACATGGGAGACTCCTTCTCTGAATGCAGCATACACGTGGCATCTAGAGGTGCTTTCCCTTTGGAAAGCATGGGGAGCGGGGGGGGTGACAGGTCCTCTTTAAAGTGAAATATTCCTTTATGTTTTAATCTCGATCTATAAGAACAGCAGTGACCGTGATATCATAGGTCACACAACATCACTGACTTTCCGTGACTTTACAATCAGAGTAGAAAGTACCAAGTTCTAAACCTGAATCATTTTGTGTTTTTAGACCCAGACAACAGGAAGGTGACAAGCAGGGCTGTAGAGTCTGAGTCTGGATTCAGGGAAGTTGAGAAGAGTCAGATGTTTCGACTTCACAGCCCTGGTGACAAGTCCAGGTGAGTATTTCTGTGGAGCTCATGCCAGCAGCCACAGCCTATACCCCCCCGCTGTGTGGCCCACGGGCGCCCCCCCCCTCCACCGCTGTGCAGCCTACGGGCGGCTCACCCTCCCCTGCTATGCGGCCTACGGTGGTCCCCCTCCCCCGCTTTGTGGCCTACGGGCGACCCCCCCTCCCTCGCTTTGCGGCCTACTGGAGGCCCCCCTCCCCCGCTTTGCGGCCTACGGGCGGCCCTACCTTCCCCGCTTTGCGGCCTACGGGTGGCCCCCCCTCTCCTGCTTGCGGCCTACGGGCGGACCCTCTCCACCGCATTGCGGCCTACGGGCGGCCCCCCTCCCCCGCTTTGCGGCCTACGGGCGGCCCCACCTTTCTCGCTTTGCGGCCTACGGGCAACCCACCTCCCCCGCATTGCGGCTTACGGGCGGCCCCATCTCCCCCGCTTTGCGGCCTACGGGCGGCCCCCCTCCCCCGCTTTGCGGCCTACATGCGGCCCCCCTCCCCCGCTTTGCAGCCTACGGGCGGCCCCCTCCCCCGCTTTGCGGCCTACGGGTGGCCCCCCTCCCCCCCTTTGCGGCCTACGGGCGACCCCCCTCCCCCGCTGTGCGGCCTACGGGCGGCCCCCCCTCCCCCGCTTTGCGGCCTAAGGGCGGCCCCCCTCCCCGGCATTGCGGCCTACGGGCGGCCCCCCTCCCCCGCTTTGCGGCCTACGGGCATTCCCCCTCCCCTGCTTTGCGGCCTACGGGCGGCCCCCCTCCCCCGCTTTGCGGCCTATGGGCGGCCCCCCTCCCCCACTTTGCGGCCTACGGGCGGCCCCCCTCCCCTGCTTTGCGGCCTACGGGCTGCTCCCCCTCCCCCGCTTTGCGGCCTACGGGCGGCCCCCTTCCCCCGCTTTGCGGCCTACGGGCTGCTCCCCCGCTTTGCGGCCTACGGGCGGCCCCCCCTCCCCCGCTTTGCGGCCTACGGGCGATCCCCCTCCCCCGCTTTGCGGCCTACGGGCGACCCCCCCTCCCCCGCTTTGCGGCCTACATGCGGCCCCCCTCCCCCGCATTGTGGCCTACGGGCGACCCCCCCCCTCCCCCGCTTTGCGGCCTACGGGCGGCCCCCCTCCCCCCCTTTGCGGCCTACGGGCGACCCCCCTCCCCCGCTGTGCGGCCTACGGGCGGCCCCCCTCCCCAGCTTTGCGGCCTAAGGGCGCCTTCCTCCCCCGCTTTGCGGCCTACGGGCGGCCCCCCCTCCCCCGCTTTGCAGCCTACGGGCGGCCCCCCCTGCCCCGCTTTGCGGCCTACGGGCGGCCCCCCCCTCCCCCGCATTGCGGCCTACGGGCGGCCCCCCTCCCCCGCTTTGCGGCCTACGGGCGGCCCCCCTCCCCCGCTTTGCGGCCTACGGGCTGCTCCCCCTCCCCCGCTTTGCGGCCTACGGCTGGCCCCCCTCCCCCGCTTTGCGGCCTACGGGCTGCTCCCCCTCCCCTGCTTTGCGGACTACGGGCGGCCCCCCCTCCCCTGCTTTGCGGCCTACGGGCGGCCCCCCTCCCCCGCTTTGCGGCCTATGGTGGCCCCCCCTCCCCCGCTTTGCGGCCTACGGGCGACCCCCCCTCCCCCGCTTTGCGGCCTACATGCGGCCCCCCTCCCCCGCATTGTGGCCTACGCGCGGCCCTCCCTCCCCGCTTTGCGGCCTACGGGTGGCCCCCCTCCCCCGCTTTGCGGCCTATGGTGGCCCCCCTCCCACGCTTTGCGGCCTACGGGCGGCCCCCTCCCCCGCTTTGCGGCCTACGGGCGGCCCTACCTTCCCCGCTTTGCGGCCTACGGGTGGCCCCCCCTCCCCTGCTTTGCGGCCTACAGGCGGCCCCCCTCCCCCTCATTGTGGCCTACGGGCGGCCCCCCCTCCTCCGCTTTGCAGCCTGGCCTACGGAGGCCCCCCTCCCCCGCTTTGCGGCCTACGGGGGCCCCCTCCCCCGCTTTGCGGCCTACGGGCGCCCCCTCCCCCGCTTTGCAGCCTACGGGCGGCCCCCCTCCCCCGCTTTGCGGCCTACGGGTGGCCCCCCTCCCCCGCTTTGCGGCCTACGGGAGGCCCTACCTTCCCCCGCTTTGCGGCCTACGGGTGGCCCCCCCTCCCCTGCTTTGCGGCCTACAGGCGGCCCCCCTCCCCCTCATTGTGGCCTACGGGCGGCCCCCCCTCCTCCGCTTTGCAGCCTACAGGAGGCCTCCTCTCCCCCGCTTTGCGGCCTACGGGAGGCCCCCCTCCCCCGCTTTGCGGCCTACGGGCGGCCCTACCTCCCCCGCTTTGCAGCCTACGGGCGGCCCCCTCCCCCGCTTTGCGGCCTACGGTGGCCCCCCTCCTCCCCGCTTTGCGCCTACGGGAGGCCCCCTCCCCCGCTTTGCGGCCTACGGGCGGCCCCCCTCCCCCGCTTTGCGGCCTACGGGCGGCCCCCCTCCCCGCTTTGCAGCCTACGGGCGGCCCCCCTCCCCCGCTTTGCGGCCTACGGGGGCCCCCTCCCCCGCTTTGCGGCCTACGGGAGGCCCCCCTCCCCCGCTTTGCGGCCTACGGGCGGCCCCCCTTCCCCGCGCTTGCGGCCTACGGGCGGCCCCCCTCCCCCCGCTTTGCGGCCTACGGGCGGCCCCCCTCCCCCGCTTTGCGGCCTACGGGCGCCCCCCCTCCCCGCTTTGCGGCCTACGGGCGGCCCCCCTCCCCCGCTTTGCGGCCTACGGGCCCCCCCCCTTCCTTCCCCGCTTTGCGGCCTACGGGCGGCCCCCCTCCCCGCTTTGCGGCCTTACGGGCGGCCCCCCTCCCCCGCTTTGCGGCCTACGGCGGCCCCCCTCCCCCGCTTTGCGGCCTACGGGCGGCCTCCCTCCCCCGCTTTGCGGCCTACGGGCGGCCCCCCTCCCCCGCTTTGCGGCCTACGGGCGGCCCCCTCCCCCGCTTTGCGGCCTACGGGCTGCCCCCCCTCCCCCGCTTTGCGGCCTACGGTGGCCCCCCTCCTCCCCGCTTTGCGGCCTACGCGGCCCCCCTCCCCCGCATTTGCGGCCTACGGGCGGCCCCTCCTCCCGCTTTGCGGCCTACGGGCGGCCCCCCTCCCCCGCTTTGCGGCCTATGGTGGCCCCCCCTCCCCACGCTTTGCGGCCTACGGCGCGACCCCCCTCCCCCGCTTTGCGGCCTACGGGCGGCCCTACCTCCCCCGCTTTGCGGCCTACGGGTGGCCTCCCGCTTTGCGGCCTAGGGGGCCCCTCCCCGCTTTGCGGCCTATAGGGGCCCCCCTCCCCCTTTGCGGCCTACGGGCGGCCCCCCTCCCCCGCTTTGCGGCCTACGGGCGGCCCTCCCTCCCGCTTTGCAGGCCTACGGGTGGCCCCCCCCCCGCTTTGCGGCCTACGGGCGGCCCACCTCCCCTCATTTGGCCTACGGGCGGCCCCCCTCCTCCGCCTTTGCAGCCTACGGAGGCCCCCTCCCCCGCTTTGCAGCCTACGGGCAGGCCCCCCTCCCCCGCTTTGCGGCTACGGGCGGCCCTACCTCCCCGCTTTGGAGCTACGGGCGGCCCCCCCCCCCGCTTTGCGGCCTACGGTGGCCCCCTCCTCCCCGCTTTGCGGCCTACGGCGAGCCCCCCCTCCGCTTTGCGGCCTACGGGCGGCCCCCCTCCCCCGCTTGGGCCTACGGGCGGCCCCTCCCCCGCTTTGCGGCCTTACGGGCGACCCCCCTCCCCCGCTTTGCGGCCTATGGTGCCCCCCCTCCCACCTTTGCGGCCTACGGCGGCCCCCCCCTCCCCCGCTTTGCGGCCTACAGGGCGGCCCACCTTCCCCGCTATTGTGGCCCTACGGGCGGCCCCTCCCCCCGCTTTGCGGCCTACGGGTGGCCCCCTCCCCCGCTTTGCGGCCTATGGTGGCCCCCCTCCCCGCTTTGCGGCCTACGGGGCCCCCTCCCCCGCTTTGCGGCCTACGGGCGGCCCTACCTTCCCCCGCTTTGCGGCCTACGGGTGGCCCCCCCTCCCCTGCTTTGCGGCCTACAGGCGGCCCCCCTCCCCCCATTGTGGCCTACGGGCGGCCCCCCTCCTCCGCTTTGCAGCCTACAGGAGGCCTCCTCTCCCCCGCTTTGCAGCCTACGGGAGGCCCCCCTCCCCCGCTTTGCGGCCTACGGGCGGCCCTACCTCCCCCGCTTTGCAGCCTACGGGCGGCCCCCCTCCCCCGCTTTGCGGCCTACGGTGGCCCCCCTCCCCCGCTTTGCGGCCTACGGGAGGCCCCCCCTCCCCCGCTTTGCGGCCTACGGGCGGCCCCCCTCCCCCGCTTTGCGGCCTACGGGCGGCCCCCCTCCCCCGCTTTGCGGCCTACGGGCGGCCCCCCTTCCCCCGCTTTGTGGCCTACGGGCAGCCTCCCCTCCCCCGCTTTGTACAGTTATTCAGGAATATGCAGCAGGACAGACTTGATCCAGGGAGATATCCGATCGCCAGATTTGGGGTCAGGAAGGAATTTTTTTTCCCCCTGAGGTAGAACACTCCGGGGGTTTTCTTCGCCTTCCTCTGGATCTTTGGGTTGGGTGGCTCATCAGGTCTGCAATGTCCACAGCAAGTTCTGTGGTCCCTATCGGGGCTGGACCCGAGAGTCACTTTGACCTTTAATTTATTAAAGAGTCGGTAATATTTTCATTACAATGTTGCTTATTGCTATTCCAATTAATAAAAAAAAAATTATAGATAATATACTGTGGTGTGTGTTTTATTTGTCTGCACTTCACCCTACACAGTGATAATCGCTCAACACTCCAGAACTACAACGGACTGACCTGCTGATCTGGCATCTAATAACGTGTCTCATCTGCTATATACATGGTGGCAGCTACTGCAGGACCAGGGACTATAGGGGGCGATGTACACTGAGGGGGATCACATTACTCCAGCCACAATAACATCACCTGTCCAAAGTTACCGTATTTCACTAGTTATGGTGTTCAGTCTCTGTGATGGGGCACTCACATTGTATAGATACTACTGTATATAATACTACCAGAAAAGACTGAGCCACAGACGCAGAATACAGGAGACACAGGAAAAGTCATAAAATAGATAGAGAGGTGACTCAGGGCGTAACAAGTAGCCACAGGGGTTGAGGGACAGAACTTGGGGCTCACTTGGGAATGATCACACATTCACTATGACCAGCTATAGTAATATAAATAGAAAAAAAGAAATTAACAACCAAAATCCATACTGAGCTATATTAAAAACAGTTTAGAATTGGGGAAAGAAAGAGGGGGATACATACAAATAAGAGGGAATTGCACATTCCATATAGCATATATATCAATATACCATATATGGAATTAATAAGGAACAGCATGCGAAAACAGTTAGTAATGAAACAATAGTGCCGCCAAATAAGGAATCATGGTGTACAAAGACATAAGTGTTATGGTGGGTTTACACGTCCCGATATCGGCCCGATATCGGAGCCAACGACGTGGGAGCGCGCTTTTTGAGCGCGCTTTTCCCGCCATTGCATCGCCGGTTTAGACAGCCCGATATCGGGATACAACGTCCCGACGATGTGTACGCCCCCCAACCCAGGAACGACCAGTTAATATGGGAGTGAATGGGTGACGTGGGCGTACACATCGTAGTTGGGCTGTCACACGGGACGATGCGGCTACAACGGCCATCCGATATCGGGCGGTTGAATAGCACGCTCATTCAACCCCGATATCGTTTTGGCATCATTCCAGCATCGCATTGTACGTTCAAACCGTACAACGCGTGAACGATATCGGGTCCAACTCGCGAACCACGTGACTTTTGGTCGGAGTTGGGTCGGAATTGGACGCCGATATCGCGACGTGTAAACCCACCATTAATCTCAAGTGAGAGAGAAGCTATATCACCAGATACACAAGCATGTATCAATCACAATATCAAGAAAGGTTTTCAGAACCTTATGTTACCTATAGATACACACACAACGCTCCTAGAGGAATGGTGTCCACCCCGACGCGTGCTTCATTACTCCACCTGTCAGGGGATGGAGTCCATACATTGTTGGGGCAGTTAAAAAAAAATAAATAAATAAAGTGCCCTTTCCAATTAGGTCAGCACACAACTTAAAGTGATGCAAGTGGCTCCCAGACTTCCGTGTAATGGGAACAGAGACATCAGACCCACATGGAGAATCACGTGATCCGTCATCACTGGCTGCATATTGATTCAGAGAGGAGAGGAGGATTCAGGGACTCGGAGGGCACATGCGTGCAACTTGGCTTGAACCATGAAGACAAAAATTCACCATCAGAGGCTGTGGAGCACATGTGTACAAGATAAAAGCAATCATTGTGTCATCCTTATAGCACATCAAGCAAGGATCGTTGGTTTTTATATACGGGGACCATCAATGAAAGCGACCTGAAAAACGCATAACAAGTTTGCAATACAATACCAAAGTGCAAATAAAGGGCAGAAATAAAGTGACAACTTGACTTAAAGGGAACCTGTCACCTCATGTAAGCCCCCTAACCTGTCAATACCTGTCCCTGCAGCACCCAAATACTTTCTGAATCATCCCTGTCTGAGCTCTTGGGTGTTTGGAAAAGGGAAATAGTATATTTTAATAACTTACATGATTTTTGTCAGGTGGGCGTTTCTGACAGAGGGGCAGTGTCCCCAGGGCTTCGCTCCCCCCGCCTCGCCGCTCCACTTACGCCCAGATGGGCGTAATCACTGCTGCATGAGCGCGCTTTGTTTTTTCAAATGCCCCCGCTTCAAATTCTATGATGTGGCATCACGTGATGCCTGTACGCGTCATTTCCGGATCTTCTGCTCCACACGTCACAGGCCACCTCCAGAGCATGCGCATAAGGCATGCTACATGCGGCCTTACACCTGGCGATCTGCCAGAAATGACGCGCACCGGCATCACATGATGCCACATCATAGAATTCAAAGCGGGGGCATTTGAAAAAACAAAGCGTGCTGGGGGCACATTATTTGAGGTCAGGTTGCCTTTAAGGAGGGTGGGTCACTGCTCCATTACACACACACACACTAGAGGGGGGTCACTGTGCCCATTACAAACACACACACACGGGTTATTCCATGTCAAGTGATCCAAAAATTTATATTTTTTTTACCTGACTTTTTCAGATTTTTTTCAATTTTTTTTCTATATGAAGTACAACTTTAATTACAAAAAAAAAAGTTTTTAATTTTTTTCTTCATCGGTTAATGTTTTACAGATTTTTAAAGTTTTAAAAAAGTGTGAATTTTGGCCTGCTATGGCTTTACATTTTCTATCATATCTCGGGCTAGAAATAAGATAGAGAAACAAAATAAACACCGTTCTACTCAGAACTGTCCAGGCTTTCACCAGATAGATATGTCACAGGCGGCCGTCACACGCTACGATATACATAACGATGTCGGCAACGATATCAATATTTGCGCATCGTCCGTACGATGTGTAAGATCGTTCGCCAGCACGTTACACTGATAGACATCGCTAAATCAACTCAACGATGCCTCGATTCCGCGATCGCGCGGACGACCTACAGATTGTGTATACACATAGTTATAAACGCCGTCACACACAAGGCTCGTGCAAGACTAGGTGGTAAATGTGGGCGTGCCTGTTGGTCAATTGGAGCACATAGGCGTGCTACATGGTTTAGAATCCGCACCCCTCTCTCCATCATTGGTGGCCACTACTGCGTCCCCATTGGTCAGACGTCCTTGCAAACATGGCGGCATCAGTTTCCGAATGTCCTTTGATGTGCATCTCAATCCAGATGTGTAAACACGGACTGCTATACAAAAAACCTTACACGCCACTACCGAAAGGTAGAAAGCGCCATCCCCCTTGTGCGCCGTGCACAATCCGAACACTTATGCGTTGGTCAATGCTTGTCATTTTGGCGCACCGTAAGGGACTGCCACCCTTTGGCGACCTGTGTTTGCGGCATCACTGTTTTGCCTCAAACCGCATGCAAAACGCATATGTGTTTGCTATGTGTTCTTTAAGATGTTAGTGTTAAAATATGTTGTTTAAAAAACGCATGTGTTGTCAGGCGGTATTGTGTGAAAACCGTATGGCAACGCAAAGGAAGCAAAATGCTTCTCAGCATTCATTGTTCCAGGGGCCCTAATGTTTTTGACCTTTTGTAGTCTGTGTTGTGCACAGCATATATGTGGCCCAACATATGTATGTGTGTATTGATTCAGGTTTTAAAAATACACTTTGGAGCAAATAGCAAGTGCCGTGACAAAAAACAGGGCCTTTTGGTTTATACGTTTTTGCATAAAAACGTACAGTAAGCTGCCTCACCAACTTCACGGTAGGCCCTGGTCGAGACAGTCCTAACTCTGTCCCTAGGTGCTATGTTCAAAAACTGTGACTACTGTCACCATGCCCTTTGGGGAGGTATGTGGGTCCTGGACCCGCCCGTCTCTCACAGGACCCATAAGCCGGGCCCTTCTGCACTAATAAAACTCTTAGTGCCCACATGCACTAAGACGGAAAATCCTCCGGCTTATGTCACAGACAACAGGTATGTCTGCGACACATAGCTCCCATCAATTGGGCAAGGCCTCGCCCTCTTATAACATATTAACTTAGTCTTCCCTAAATTTACAAAAAAACAAAAATACACCTGTGTCAAATTATAAAGGGACACATGTCCTGGCTACAAACCTGAGCTTCAGGACACATCAGAAATGTCAAAGGAAAAATTACAGATGTCACACTGGTAACTACTATATGTTGTGTTGCCAGCTCACAGCCCCTGGACCATTAAAGTACTCGCAGTACCGGTCCCTAATCTCCTGTGCCTCCTGCCGGCTGCTTCCACGGCCTAATGGCTGTAGTCCTGCCACGTGTGGTGCATCAGCACGCCAGCCCCCCAACACCACCTCGCCATTGCTGGAGTCAATGTAGTCCACATAGTTTGGTGGGGTGTAGGCCTGGTGATCTCAGCGTCGGAGGAAATTGTGCAGCACACAACAGGCCATAACAACGATGTCAATAGATTCCAGTTTCATGTTAATGGCCGTGTGGAAAATCCGGAACCGGCTAGCCATAATCCCAAAGGCATTCTCCACCACTCGCCAGGGCCCGGGAAAGGCGATAGTTAAAAATGCGTTGTGGTGGAGTAAGATGCCTCTGGGGATATGGTTTGAGCAAATTGGGATGGAGTGGGAATGCCTCATCCGCCAGGAAGACAAAGTTAAGGTTTCCACAGGTGTGGGAGGCAAATTGAGGCGGCCAGTTTTCAGCTTTTGGCCAAAAGATGATTGGTGAAAAACCCCGCCATCTGAAACCCGGCCATTTGTTCCCACTGACACAGACAGAAATTCATAGTTGGCGTTCACCACTGCCAACAATACAATGCTAAAATAGCCTTTGTAGTTAAAAAAAAAAGAGCCACTGTTGTGTGGTTGGCTGATTCGAATATGTTTTCCGTCTATGGCACCCCCACAGTTTGGATATTGCCACTTATGGCTGAATTCTGTGGCAGTGGCCAGCCATTCTTCCGGGTTTTGGGGCAAGCGCATGTATGTGGGAGCCAGACAGCGCACTATAGCCTCACAGGTCTCCGGTATCACTTGGCTAAGGAGTGGATGCGACATAGCTGAGGAGTATTCTAAGTCCTGCATGCTGCGCCCTGTGGCGAGAAAGCGCAGTGTGGCGGCCAACCTCTCCTCCGCAGGCACTGCTGGACGCATTACAGTATCTTGCCGGACAATGAGCGGGGTAACTGCATCCAGCAGGAATTGAAAGGACTCCTGTGACATCCTCAGAAAATTCTGAAAGTCCCAGGGAAAGTCTTGGCGAAGTTGGCGCACAAGGCGAATGTGGGAGTGCTCATTGCGCTGCTGAAGCCATTCCCTCGTCCACAGGTGACGTGGTCTCCTCCTGCGGCTCTCCTACCTCTCCTCCTCCAGACGTGCAGCCTCCACCATAAAAGCAGCCCCCACCACGGCACGTTCATCAGGATTCATGCGGTTTAGAGGCAAAATGATTTTAAAAACGGTGACTAAGCAGAAAGGTGGTTTGGCTAAAATTTGATATGTCAAAAAGTGTCCAATACTGAACATGACATTGCTGAAATATGTACTGTTGCCCAACACATGTTGAAATGATGTCCTCCAACAACCAAACACATCCTATAGTAATGAAGGCGTAGAGTAATTCCAGATGTTTAACATGCCAAAAGGCTGTCAAAAACACATTGGCAGTCAAAATGAAGGTTGTGTATAGTAACAAAGTCGCACACTCCTTCAGTTGTGTTTGCTATATTTATTCAAGAAAATGGTGCAGAGGAGCAACATACAGATGGGCAACGTTCCCACCAAAACCTTGGTCTTTATCAAGCCTGTTGGTTTCCGTCTTTCTGGTATGGTTTAGTGAGAAGTATATGGTTAGGTGCCTGCCAGGCAGCTGATAGCATCAACCTTGTGTGTATTTCAATAAGTTTCAAGTTGTAGGGACAGAGGTGGTGTATCACCTCATTATGTCATGTTTCCTAGTTTGCGGCTGTATGCTTGATAAAGACCAAGGTTTTGGTGGGAACGTTGCCCATCTGTATGTTGCTCCTCTGCACCATTTTCATGAATAAATATACCAAACACAACTGAAGGAGTGTGCGACTTTGTTACCATACATTATTGACTGTGGGATCTGTGAATCCTGTCTGTATGCATCTCCGCTTTGGAATAAGTCTGCGTGCACGCCATTTGTTCATTTAAAAAACAAGGTAGTGACACATCTAGCTCGCAACCCACATCACACTTTCAACAGCATTAAAAGCGACTCCCAAATACATCAAACACATGGAGGACTATATATATGTTGCAAAGAACAGTACAGAAACAGAAAAACTCACATGCCCTGGTCATGGAGATGGGTGTCACTCAAATGTCAAGGCAACAAAAATAGGAAGATTTTCCAGATGCTAATAATGCACTAGTGCAATGCTGTAGTTAGCAAAGTGACCTACACAAAGAACACAAATATAGCACAGGTTTCAAGATAGCATATACGGCAGATGGGTGGACTGAAGTGATAACCTAAACGTCATAGACATTTGACAACGCTAGAGTGTCCCCCATCGTCAATGTATTACATGCGGAATACATACCGGCGATAACTCTGCAGCAATCACGCATCTGTGCGGCCGTCACGTCACTATATACCTACCACATCCAATCACAAGACAAAGTGTCCTCCAAACAGGCGTGGCTGCAGCGCTGGACCACACCCAACGGCGAGGCAATGTTAGACAGCAGGCGTGTCTCCAGCGCTCGACCACACCCAACGTCGATGTTACGTCCTCCAACAGGCGTGGCACTTGCGATGCCTATGCACATCGCACCTGTGATAATCAAATAGCACTCGCTTCTATTGGGATAAATAGTGCATTGCAAACATGTGTGGATTCCCTGCTCTTGTGTGCGTCCCTTCTCACTTGTGCATTTCAACATCCACCTTGCTTGCTGCATATATTTACCTTTGGACACTGTGTCTTCAAAAGGCAAGGTATGTCCATATCAGATGAGGCAGCCACAGCTAAATGTTGTTTATTATATTGTAGTCCTGACACACATTTGTATTGTCACTGTCACACCAGCACACATCCATGGCAGGAACACAAAAATCTGGTTCAAAGCAATGCTGCTGTTGTGTTTTTGAACATCATCATTTGGCAAGGCTCATTTTGGCTGACTTGACATCCTCTGGATGTGATTTATTTCCATAGCTTTTAAACATGGTCCCCTCTGAGGTGTAGTGAATTGTACTGTTTTTTTTTTGCAGATGCCCAGACCTAATCGGGAATTTGTAAGCACTTTTATAGAAGTCTACAGGGCCAACCCTGTTTGTGGCAAAGCCGAAGCTCAGCCTACACCAACAGGGCCCTCAAGCAGGTGGCCTATCTGAAACTGCTTGAGGTATGTGAGCAATACATGCCTGGCCAACAGGAGGGATGTAGAATTTGTGCGCCGGAAAATCCAGTCCTTGCGCACCGTGTTCAAAAAGGAGCATCACAAAGTCACAAATTCACGCAGATCTGGAATGGCTGCTGATGAGATCTATGTACCAACCCTCTGGTATTACAACCTCATGTTCTTCACACTGGAACAGCAGGAACCCCGTGGAATGTTGGAGAGTGACAGCTTCACACAGCCGCCACAGGCGAATGCTGAAGTTGCCGGTGACCAACAACATGTAAGTCTGTGACCTATGCCAATCCTAAGGCACACTTATCACACAAGACACATATTGTACTAATTTAATCTCCTTGATTTTAATTGAGGCAAAATACATTACACACAGAATGGGCTCCAAACTTTCTGGAGACATGTTATATCAAGTTACATTGTATCACATCACTCATTTCACACACAATGATTGTGTTTTGTCTTATTGTCACAAACATTAACGCCCTGTCAGGACATGTTTTCATGACATCTGGTACAGTGTGGTGTGTAGTGACATACATGTACCTTTCGCCTAACTTTATAAAATGTCATCAACACTTTACTGCTATGTTTCCTGACCTGTTATGCATTCCCACATGTAGGATCTGCTGGAAGGCCCTTCTACTGGGTCCACCACTCCCCCACAGGACACACCGTCAGATGTGAAAGTTGAGGAGGCCGGAACATCGGCGAACCCTACTTCTCAGCCTCCATCACGTTTCCGGGTTCGTCCAAGGAACACACCTGTGGCCACCCCAAATGAGATGCTGAGTCTGGCACAACAGGTCCTGCAGCAGAACGTTTGTGAACCCCAGTGTGCGTGTTCAAGCCTGGTTCATGAAAGGCTCCCATCTCTGGACCCAGACCAAAGAATACATGCCGAGCGGGTCATGCTCCAGGTCATGGATCAAGCACGGGCGGGGAACCTGACTCCCGGCTCCTGTTTCCCTGCTGCCATTCCACGGCCACCCGGCAACCTCCAGGCCAGGCAATATTATGGTCCTCCGCATTCATCCCCTGGGCGGAGATCTGGCCGAGCACATTACCCCACTCAGCGAACTAGGGGTGGTTATTTGGCAAACCTAGGGCCCGACCCCAGCTTCCACCCTGATGAGGAATTCCTTGAGGAGCCACATTACCACGACTTATAGGTTTTTTTTTGGTATTTTTTTTTGGTTTTTTGGTCTTTGGGTATGACCACCCAGAAAGTGTGACTTTTATTTTATTTTGTTCCAAGAAAATGCTTGTGGAGTTTACTTTGTTGTATAGTGAACCTTTTTTTGGCCTTACTAATGGACGGATGTTTCCAAATTATTTGTTTCACAAATTAAATGAATTTTACACAATAGGTAAATATGTTGTCCATGATTGTCGCATTCTGGGTATTTAGGAAGGCATCATTGTTGGCCCTTCAGCAGATATGCAACATTCTGTAGGTCACACTACCTTCATATGTCGAGGGTCATAATACTTAAATGTTGGGTCTTGAGAAGTAGCCTTCACTAATTAGAGGTTCTCCCCAATAAACTCGGAGGTGGCCTTAACATCATTGTATTTTGTGACAACTTTGTAAAGACTTATTGTGGGTGTAGTGGCCAGCAGTTATATCTCGACGGAGTGAACACCCATTGTTGGTGATGGGGTTAGGCCATTTCCAAACTAAAATAATCAATTTTCCAAAAAAGGATGTGTGTTTGCTTTGTGGACATAATGCATGCTCACAATGTGGAGCTTGTGTTGGAACATGGGTTTTTGTCCCCTTCCTCTGCATCAACATGTTAAGGCTACGTGTTGACCTTGATGGACTTAAAGTCGAACATTAACCTCACAGAATTCTTAAATATATGTGTGGCTAGATCAAGTAAAACAATGAAAACTTTGTTAAAATATTTTAAAGTACATTAAAAATGTGGCATACCATGCCCATAAAGTACACCTTGCTGTTTGAGTGTAGGAATACCCCCTACACACTTGCGATGGTCCCAATGTGGGACACTCAAAGAAAAGAGCACAACGTGGAAGGCCACACACACTCCATAAGGTACCAATGTGGGGAACTATAAGAAAAGAGGCCGACGGGGTAGCCCCAACACACTCCCTATGGTCCAAATGTTGGACACTATAAGAAAAGAGCCCAACGGGGGCAAAAAAAAACTTAAAACAATGCCAACATGGCAAGAAACTGGATATTGGGTCCAACATGGACAACAGTCCTTCAGGTCCGGATGGACCATTAGAGTGTCAAATTCTCTCCCGATTATGGGAGCCCACCATGTCCTTGCTGGAGGGCAGCCAGCATCTCCCGTAACCAGGCCAGCTCTTGTAGATGGCGCTCGTGTGCCAAGTGTAGCTGTATGGCGAACTCCGAGTGTGCCCGGATCACGTCCTCCAGAGTAGGGACACCTGTATTGGGATGAAGAACACATTTACAAACAAACAGTCCATGTGGAGGTTTTGTAAGTTAAAATTGAACTATGCTCCTTACCCTCGTGCTCGCCATCCTCAGCACTATCAGGGGTTGATGGAGGACGCACTGAGACTCCACCCCGCAGCACCTGCACGTTCGCCATCTGCACAAACAGTATGCCAAAAAAAAAACACACTCACAATGAGGGAAGATAAACACAACAATCAATACAGTATGCAGGGTGTATGCCCCACAAATACACACTTACCACCATAGTCCTCCAAGTGTGGGTCCTGATCAGCCGGCGGCATCTCCTCCTCCGCAGGGCCTGTTGTGGAGGGCACCTCGTCCTCATCCGGCTCAGGGGACATGCCCACCCCTGTGTTTGGCACCGAGCTGGACACTGTGGCAGGTGGGGTAACTCCCGGGCTGGGGCTCTGAGGCCACATGACATGTCTTGGGGCAAAATTGGGCCTGGGCTGGAGGGTGGCTCATCATCAAGGGCAGCCGCTTCAAAACCATCCTCGGCCTCCTGTGGCAATGGTGGGGAGGGAGGTCATCATCCTCCTCCATCCATGTCTGGGATGAGTTGGCAGGAGACTCCTCCATCCCTGAGTGGGCGGACCACTCCTCTCTCTCCTCCGGCTCGGCAGCAGATGGCAACTCATCATCAGGGCCGGGATTACTAGGGGGCAATGGTGTCCCTGCAGCCGGATCTGCCAGTGAGTTAGGTGGGCCACCTGCGGGTGGGGCATGGTGCCCATCTTCCGACAAGGAATCCTCAGCATCTGTATTTGGAAGCACAATGACAAAGCTTTTATGAGAAAGGTGAAAAACATTGTTGGCTATCTTTTTGATTGTGTGCCTATTGTATTTCCCCCATTAAAAAATATGGTACAAGGTCATGTTGGATGCATATACTCATGTGGTATGCATGTACTGTGGGTAGAACACAGTATGTTTACTGGCAGGTCCACTACACTGGCAAGATATGTTTGCTTGTGGCCACAGACACCAACACATGGTCAATGTATGTGTGTTGTATTTTCTGTAGGCCCAGAAGCTGCTGTTGTTTGGACCGTGGCTGCATAGTCCTCTTGTTCACGTGCTATTGTTATTTTGGTGCAAACATCATGGTGTGTTTATCTTGTCCCCTCTGTACGGGTCCACATCTGTGGGGCAGTGTGTCATGTGTGTATTTTAGATGCTCAATATGTCTCCCAAACACAAAGACAATGTGGAGTCAGGTTAGGCACAAATATAGTGAGGTTACGCCTGAGTCCGGCCTCACCATTTGTGCTGCACATGACTGGTTGGGCCATATTCCTGTTTGGGTGTGAAACAACAGGCAATGCACATTCTTGTCACATCCACATGGTGCGTCAATACACAGTAGAGAAATGTAGGGTGATTACCATTCATTGGTGATTGGTCCTTTAAAAAATGAGCGACAATCATCAGTCTGCAAATTATTTTTTTTTGGAGGCAGGTTTCATGCAGCATGGCAAGAGGAGGGAGTGTACAATCACCTGTACTATATGTCACCTGTACTCCACAGTCCGTCCCCTTGACATGCTGGCTGTGACCGGCATTGAATACATGTAAAGATGCAGTAAGGAACATTTCCCAAAGTGCAGAGCTCAGTCTCGCTGTGTTTCATTAGGAAACGCAAAACACTCCACAACATATTGCTATTAGAGACCCATTTTCACAACAGGAGCAAGGAGACGTCCAGAGTGTGGAGCAAAAGAAGGGACACGATGATAGGAAAAGGGGATGGGGTGACTCCTAAAAACTCACCTTAGACTATCCCGAACTTCCTATTGTGCTATCCTTCATAAGTGATCATGTGCCTAAACCTTATGCTGATTTTTGGCTAGCCATGGCTAGTGAATAGGGCAGTGAGATGCTAGTTTTACTAGTACAATAAGACAACACCGGGAGAGAGACTAACAAATAAAACAACAGATTGAACTCCACAACTTCTACGAGGACAACTTCTTCTGGGAGGTCAGACTAGAAGAACTATAACTGGCACATGGAGAGTAGAGTGAATTTAAATAATAAAAGGAAGTGGCAGCAAGGTGGCAGCAGCTGAGATTAGAACTATATGGAATCTCAGCAGGATCAAAAAGGAACTCTTAGTTCCTTCAATATCAAATGAAAAAAAATACACTCCACTCATATCAATCGCCAAGCAGATTCCATAGAGTACTAAGCCCAGATACTGCAAATCATATTCGCAACTCACAACCAGCAAATAATGTCAGACAAGTGTTTATACAGGACGAGAATTGTGAATGAAATGGTTGAATAGTGATTTTTCTATCAAACATTTTGCACTTTCCTCATACATTCAATTAATCGGAAATGTAAGTGCGCTCATCCTTCATAAGTAATACAATTTACATTGAATACATGAATTCATAAAGTATTGTACAAAAATTTCCATTGATACTGTACAAGGAACATTTAATCGAATTGATGATAAAATGTACGATAAACAATCTCACGGTTTTATAATAATGATCAACAACGTGACACGAATATATTCTTGTTCTAATCCTCCGACTTAGTGTCTCTGCTTCTGCTCTTCTCGCCTGTTCCTTCATTGGCTTTCCATTCTCACCTTTCCAAATTACTGTCTCCACTATGAATATAAGACACAATACACTTTTAAACTTTATATTATCTTTCAGTTGCTTAACGTAAAATAAGATCTAATTTACTGTTTAAAACTATGTTCATTCCTCTGAATATTCTCTAATTCAGTTTACTGCTCTTAGCATCATTACAGCCGGTGTCATTATCATTACAGAACCCTATCCAGGGAGATTTTCCTCAGGGCTGCTTTAATCTGCCAGTTTTCAGGCTCCATGTTCCCATTCTGTGTATTCCATTAGCAGGTTCACTGCTGCTGAAAACAGAATCACTTACAATGTACAACCTGTTAGAATTCCCCATTCCGCTCCATGCCATATGTAGTTTCCTGTGCTTTTCTAAACTCACCAAATTGCTTTTTAATAGGTTTTAGCCAACTGCCTCACTTTTTGGGTGTGTGGTATACTTCTCTAGATTTTCCATTTCCAGTCTAATTGAGAAAATATTACATAGGCTAATACAGATTCAGGTATAATTGTGTCTTGTCCACATTTGGCAAGACAAAGGGATGCTGTATTGTTTCCCAAAAATGTTCCATTTAATAGAACATTATGTCTACTATGCTTCATGGATCCGGAGACAAAACTATTTAAATGGAAAACTTGTATAGTTGATAGTGAGAACAACACCCTGCTTAATAAAACATGGAGCAGATGAGCCAGGAAATAGGAGAACGCAGGTCTGGTAAAAGAAAAATCCTTGTTTGTTGAGAAGTGTCAATAGCAATATACAGGGTGGGCCATTTATATGGATACACCTAAATAAAATGGAATGATTGGTGATATCAACTTCCTGTTTGTGGCACATTAGTATATGGGAGGGGGAAAACGTTTCCAGATAGGTAGTGACCATGGCAGCCATTTTGAAGTCGGCCATTTTGGATCTAACTTTATTTTTTTCAATTGGAAGAGGTCATGTGACACATCAAACATATTGAGAATTTCATAAGAAAAACAATGGTGTGCTTGGGTTTAACATTACTTTATTCTTTCATGAGTTATTTAAAAGGTTATGACCACTTATAAAATGTGTTCAAAGTGCTGCCCATTGTGCTGGATTGTTCAATGCAACCCTCTTCTCCCACTCTTGACACACTGATAGCAACACCGCAGAAGAAATGCTAGCAGCAGGCTTCCAGTATCCGTTGTTTCAGATGCTGCACTTCTCATATCTTCATAGCATAGACAATTGCCTTCAGATGAGTGATGAGGAAACTTTTTGTGAATGGTGAAGTTAACAAACAAAACCACCGCTATTGTCTGACCCTAACCCTCAGTGGATAGATCCCTCCATGATTGTTGGAACACAAACATTGATGGTATGGTGTGGTATATGGAGTCCTAAGATAGTGGGGCCATTCTTCATCAGTGGAAACTTCAATGCTACTGGATATCTGAATCATGTTTGCCTCTCCTCACCAGAGTACCTCTACCTCTTGATTGACAGTGGAGACAGAGGCTCTGCTGTGAACTCATCTTTCCCTCTATTGTATATCCAGAATTGTGAGTGGCACCAATGGAGAGATGCAAAGAGGAGAAGAGGACTGCAAATAAACTGATATGACCACCATTTCACTTTTCAGCCTAATTTGTGTTAAATATCATCATGTTCCACTTATATTTAAGAATTTATCGGCATGTGCGTATTATTGAGAATAGATGTAAAAGTATACAGTATAAAAAATATATGTGGGTGTATTTCAAAAAGAAATAAATGCTGTTGCATTCATTATGTTGCATAATAACAGATAGTTATTGTCCTTTAAAAATGGAGGTTGATCTGTTTTCATCTGTACTTCTTGGAAACGGTCAGCTGCGTTTTGAGGTATCCATCTTTCCAGAGCATATGGTTTCTGCACGGCATGAGGGAGATATGTATGCCCAACTCGAGTTCCGCCCCCCTCCCATCGTGCGCCTTATATACTGTTACTCTAAGGCTGAAGGCACACTGTCATGCATCAAAGATGGAGCGTGTTTGATGCATGACAGTGATGCGATTGTAATGCGTGATTTGTGTGAGTGTGGTGCGAGTGTGGTGCATGTGGGTGAGTGTGCATGGTTGTATGCATGTGAGTGGCTGTGAGGGTGCTGCGTGAGTGCGTTTGTGTGATGCTGTCCGTGGTCCTGAAGCAAACTTCAGGTCCACGGATAGCATTTACCAATGAATTTTAACTCAGCAGCTGCCAAAGCCGCAGAGTTTGAATTTGTCGTTTTTCCGTATAGTAACCAATCATCTTGCACCGCTGTGACAGCAGCAGTGCAAGATGATTAGTAAAAACACAGCAGATGTGAAAATATAAAAATCGGGGGTTTCGCTGCATATTAACCCCATGTGCAGCCTGTGTGGCATGTCAGCATAGAGGCTGCAGATGCAGCTAATAATCCTGTGTCTGCAGGGCTAACCTGCTGCTTGTGTGGTGCCAGCATGTGTCCAGGGAGTGTCCACACTCCCTGGACACATGCTGACAGTACACACTGGTTGTGCATAGGTTAATACAAAGTGTAACCCAAAGCTGGCAATTGTCGGCTTTTAGAAATATACTGAAAATGCCAGCGGCGGAACTGTCCGCAAATTGCGTACAGTACATTGGTTCAGTCTCCTGAAGTCAGGAGCTGTCCGAGGTGCTGTAAGCAAATTGATATGTTGCATAGAGGCTGCAGAGGGGGTTAATATGCAGCGATTTTTAACATTTTCACATCTGCTATGTTTTTACTAATCATCTTGCACCACTGCTGTCACAGCGGTGCAAGATGATTTTTTACTGTACCGGGAAACTGGCAAACTGGCAAAAATGATTTTGAACGCACCCATAGACTATCATTGTCCACTCGCGTGGGGAAATTGTGTGCAATCGCAGCATGCTGCGATTGAACACGCATTTCCCACGCAATGCGAGTGTATTGCAAGGAACTCGCACTAATGGACCAGTATCATTTAATGATACTAATCCGAGTGCAATGCGAGTCTCCCTCTCATTACACACGGATAGTGTGCCTTCAGCCTAACACCTGTTCATTCTATATATGGAAGCCTTCTAGACCATTCTGAGGTTATGCCATCTTCAGCTAAATATATGTATAGCCTATATCGTGTACACTTGTGCATGTCAGCAATATATGAATATCAGCAGATAGAATACAGTATATAGCTATATACTTGAATTCTATACTATTACTTTGATACCCAATATTAATAATTTAGAATAATAAAATAAGGTCAATTATATTTTAACAATTTGCCAGCCTATGAATAAAGCGTGAACTTCTACACAAAAGGGCGTTGGATGATAACAGGTATCCTTTGACGTCCAATACTGTGGGTTTCCCAAGGACATTCTTACTGGCAGGTTTCTGTAACTTTTCAGACCCTAACATTTTATTTTCACTTTTTCTCTCACTGTCAGTTTTCACGAAAAATATCAGCACTCTAAAATTGCGTGCAATATGCAAACAAAATCTTGCAATCACTATTTAACCAACTAAGTTGAAAGTATAACAGCAAATGAACACGACTTAAAAGAGAAACACATCTTACGCTCCTGGGATCCAGTTCTGGCAATAAAACCTCCACAGTCTGAAACCCACAGGCTTAACAAGTTAGTTTTTCTACCTTCAAATTACTGCATGAGAGAAGCCTTAAGGAAAGGGATTAATTACTAATTCTAATGTATTCACTTTTAGGTTACAATGGAGTTAGAGCTACAGCGCGGTCTTTATTGTAAACCGCTGTTTCCCTTGATACAGAACAATGTACTAGGAAAATAACTCTCTCAAGGATTCCTACTAAGCCACACAAGATTTTTACATAGCAAAATCATTATTGAAGAAGTGACAACTAAGAAGAATTAATGTCACCGATTGCTTAAATGGCCATTTTTCCAACTAACACAAGCTAAGTGAAGCTGTCAGAGCACTAATATATTGACATCCTTGTCATTTCCAAAAACTAGTAGGGGCAGAAGAGGTTAACTCATCTCCGATATAACAACTTTGGTGGCACAAATCTCGGTCTCTTCCCTCTGTAGATATATTCAAAACAATTCTTTCCTTTTCTATTCACCTGCTTTTTAAAGATTGACAATTAACTCCCCAGGGTTCTCTATTCAGTAGGAAAAAAACCTCCTTAATCAAGTGCTGCTTACCTTCTGCTGAACGTGATCCCCCTGGGCGGGTGCCACTCCACAGTTCCTGTGTGACTCGCAACGCACATTCCCCATCAATTATAGTGAGCGGCTTCTTTTTTGTCTCACCCCACGTTCCAGCTGGGGCACTTTCCTTTTCAACAGAATCTCAAAGTGTTTTTTTTTAAGTTGTAAGACCTCAATAGTCGTTTTTCAATGAGTAATCTTCACAAAGCAGTGTAACAGTTTGGCAGAATACATGTACACCAGGCACATCTGTCTCTGCGTGATGGAAAGAAAGCTTTACTTTTTACCTTCTCTTTGTTATATTGTTTTAAGAGCCAATTGTGTTTTATTTAGCACGTCTTAATGTCTTTAGGCTTGGGCTACCTGATGACACTTGTCTAAAAATTGCAATATCTTATCCCATCAATAGGTTGTCAATGAGGTCACTTTGTGACTTTCCTTCGTCTCAATTAATCCAAGCCGGTTGGATTCATTGTTGAAGACAAATCACAGATCTAAAATAGCTATATGCCCCAAGTCACAGAAAAGTCAGATCAGGAAATAAAGACTCATTGAGATGTGAGAAGCTAAGGCGGGGTTCATATGGAAAATCTTCAAAATGATGATTTTTCATCCATATGCCATTCATGTCATCTGTTTTTAGACGTCAATAATTTCACGAATGTACAAGGTTAACCTTTGCTCCCGCCGGGAGTGTTTTACTTATGACTGTCTATATGTGGATGGAGAGCTGAACTGACAATCAGTGACTTCCATTGAGGTTTGGGTCAAGTTTGGCGGTCACAAACAGTGCACCAAAATGTTCAGTTGCATCACTATGAGGCACAGACATCATACAGACTAATAATATGCTCTATATGCCATAAGAACAAGAGACCAAATCATCAAGAGTGATATTACTGATGATGATACCAATAACTACATCATCACCAGTAATTTTATGAAGAAATATTTAAGACTCAAAATGATTCTTTCAGTTAGTAAGCTAATTAATAACTTCACTTGTATAACATTTCCACTACAAATATCAAAAAACTGACCAGCAAATCCAAGAAATAGGCAGGTGTGAACAGGTGCATGTTGAAGAAACTGGTCCATACAATTAAAGTGAATACAGCTGCAAACTGAAATGCTATACTAAAGGGCAGGTAGGATCCAGCTATAATTATAATTTCAACGCCTTTGACTGGTGGGAATTATAGCTTCTTAGCCCAGGTAGAGGCATTCACGGATAGGGACCAAACAACGGGGTATGCCTTGACGCTGGCTGTTAGGCTTATCACGAATTGGCCAAATTGTGTACCAATTACCTTATTTTGAACCTAGTTTATATGGCATAATACAGTTTGAAATGTCTTAGATTTAAAGGTTGCTTAGTATGACATTTGATTGTGCAGCTGCAGTATTCACATTAAAACTTACAGCAGGCCTTAAATAAGGTGGTGAGCTCAGAACCAATCCTATCTACAGATTCCTCCTATCAAGTAGCGCTTGATAGAAGCACTCAAAAGACAGTCACGCTGATGACATCAGTATAAATAGAGTATCTGATTGAGCTGCTCTCTGCATTGTAAATAGTCAGTTACACTTTTACAACGGTATTCCAATTTCAGAGATCATATCCCAATATGTAATAGGTGTAATAATAATAGTTTTAATAGATAACTCCAATTAGAAATGTAGTATAGTTCTATAATTAGTTATGTCACTTACGTTTTGTGCAGGGCATTGCAGCTTAGGTTACTTGCTACTGGTCCTAACCATGGACACCTAAGCTGCAATGTCCTGCACATGTGGAACGTGAAACAGCTAATTAGGAGAACTATACTATATTTCTAATTGCAGGTATTTGCTAATACTATTATTATTACACCTACTGAATACTGGGATAGGATCTTGTAGATGGGAATACCCTTTAGCTCCTTAGAATACACAAATATTTCAGTTGACACAAATAGGTTTGAATGGGTAATAAAGGTAACTTCCTCACCTGTGACCTGTCTGCTTGTAATCAGTATGTGTGCATAATAGCTGAGTTAGTTTCTGTGATCCAGACAGACTTTTGCATCTTTCATTCAGCCACTGACATTTCTGGATTGTGAATCATGGGGAAAGCAAAATAATTGTCAACGGATCTATGGGAAAAGATAGTTGAACTGTATAAAATAGGAAAGGGATACAAAAACGTATCTAAGAAATTGATAATGCCAGTCAGCATTGTTCAAACTGTGATTAACAAATGGAAAATCAGGGGCTCTGTAAAAACCAAACCACGATCAGGTAGACCAACAAAAATCTCGGCCACAACTGCCAGGAAAATTGTTTGAGATGAAAAGAAAAACCCACAAATAACATCTGCAGAAATACAGGACTCACTGAAAACTAGCGGTGTGGCTGTTTTAAGATGTACAATAACGAGGCACTTAAAGAAAAAAGGGGCTGCATGGTCAAGTCGCCAGAAGAGAGCCATTACTGCGCAAGTGGCACAAAGTATCTTGCCTACAATATGCCAAACAGCATAGAGACAAGCCTCCAGACTTCTGAAACAAGGTAATTTGGAGTAATGAGACCAAAATCTAATTATTTGGCCACAACCATAAACATTATATTTGGATAGGTGTCAAAAAGGCATATGAGGAAAGGAACACCATTCCTACTGTAAAGCACGGAGGTGGATCACTGATATTGTGGGGATGTGTAAGCTACAAAGGCACAGGAAACCTGGTCAAAGTTGAAAAAAAGATGAATGCATCATATTATCAGCAAATAATGGAGGCAAATTTGCACTCATCAGCCCAGAAGCTGCGCATGAGGCATACTTGGGCATTACAACACAAGAACGATCCTAAACACAAAGGCCAAATCAACCTGTCATTGGCTGCAACAGAACAAATTGAAGGCTCTGGAGTGGCCATCTCAGTCTCCAGACCTCAATATCATTTGAGCCACTCTGGGGAGAACTCAAGCGCGTAGTTCATGCAAGAAAGCCAGGAATTTACAGAAACTGGAGGCTTTTTGCCAAGAAGAATGGACAACTTTACCATCTGAGAAAATAAAGAGCCTCATCCACAACTACCACAAAAGACTTTAAGTTATCATTGATGTTAGAGGGAGCAATACACGGTATTAAGAACTGGAGTATGTGAACTTTTGATCAGGGTCTTTTGGATGTTTTTGGTTGTCATTATGATTTAAAAGAGAAAAACATATAAGTTTGACAATAAATGGCTTCACCGAACCACTATGAGTGGAAAAAATTGTTTTGCTTTATCATTCATATTCTCTGAAAAAAGTCCAAGAAAGCAAAGAATCTGTCGGTGTATGTAAACTTTTGAGCACAACTGTATACCTGTGGATACTTACATTAATGTGTAAAATGACTTTACCCCTTAAGTTCCAGACGTGACATTACATTATACTTTGAACACTTAGACTATTTTGCATACCTCTGCCTAATTGAGAGGATTCAATCGATTCATCGAGAAGCACAAATTGTAGAACGTGCAGCTGAGAAAAGCATTGTATAAGCAGAAAGCAATGACAGCCTATAAATAGTGCAGCCTATGTAACATTTAAGAGATTGCAGGCCAATAATGCGGATGAATCATTTAACCCCTATTCTCAGAACATGTGTCACCGCTTTCTGTAAATAGGGATGTTATGCGTTAGCAGCTATGAATGGCAGAGTAAGTTAGAGGTTCCCTGGTAACACCATTGATGGATCGCTAGCTCTTTCTGAACATCTGCTCCCCTTCTCTCTTCATGACAGCTTCTACCTGCAGGCAGCAGAAAATATAAAGACACAATACAACCCCATAGCTGAGTGACAGTGCAAAACTACTTGAAGGCCATCTTTACTGCTGTGTGTGTAGAGCTGTACGGCTCAATGTTCCGCAGTGCACTTCATACCGGACCGTCGTATTCTTTTTTGTCATGTTTCTGACACAAAGCGAATGACAAAAGGGAAAAAAACTGTTCAAAGCGAATTTATTCTGTTGCCTTTGTCCTGATGCTAGTATTGCCTTTGTCGCGCACAGGGAACATTATGGCAGTTATGACACACATTACCGGAATATGCAGGGTTCTTCAACCACAGCAGTGTGCTTAACTGAGAGCCTCCAGCTAATTATGTTCTAGTTGCCTGGGCCTAGTGATGTATGATGCCAAGCTGCAAATTAGATATTTATGACTTTAATAAAAAAAACGCTGAAAATCCACATATTGACGTTTATATGGGCCATGCAAATGGAATTAAATGAACGCTAATGTATCTTAACATTGCATTAAGAAAACCATTTATAAAAATAAAACTAAAAATAGCAGTAAAAGTGTAAGAAACTAATAGAATAGATAAAGAAATTGGTGGAAATGTACTAAGACTAGCCTTTCATAAACCAGTCTTTAACAAAAGTGTATCTTATAATAATTTATGTGATTTATGTAATTTTCTGACATAAATTATAATAAATTTGCCACAGTTGGCAGTGGCTTGGGGCTTAGACTCTTGCTCACCCCAGCAACTGTTTAGAAAAGTAACCAGAGCAACGTAAAACTAATAAAGCTGCAACTTTACGCATAAAAAGGCATGTGCCAAAATGAAAAATGCAGCAAATGGTTGGGTCAATTCCCACCATTGAGATTGTATCTTATTCATGAGCCATTAGATAAGGCGTGTTACTGACACATACCAAGCAGACAAAAGCTGCTCATACATACCGTATGGTACTCTGAACAGCCATCTCTCCCATACCTAGGAGTGCTCACTTAGCCAAGTGCTTCCGTGTTCTTTATGAGAAAACCAGTTGACTGACATGTAAGTAGTCAGCTGATGGACCTGACATGTAAGTAGTCAGCTGATGGACTGACATGTAAGTAGTCAGCTGATGGACTGACATGTAAGTAGTCAGCGATGGACTGACATGTAAGTAGTCAGCAGATGACTGTACATGTAAGTAGTCTACTGATGACTGACATTAAGTAGTCAGCAGATGGACTGACATTAGTAGTCAGCTGATGGACTGACTGTAAGTAGTCAGCAATTGGACTACATGTAAGTAGTCAGTATGGATGACATGTAAGGTCAGAGAAGGACTGATTTGTAATAGATCAGCAGATGTGATGAATGTAAGTAGTCAGCAGATGGACTGACATGTAAGTAGTCAGCTGATGGACTGACATGTAAGTAGTCAGCAGATGGACTGACATGTAAGTAGTCAGCAGATGGACTGACATGTAAGTAGTCAGCTGACATTTTCAGTGATACCAGTATTTTTCTATATGACCTTTTAATCATAATTATTTGAGGGGTGGCATGTTTTTTAAATTCTTAATAATGGTCTTTATCATAAGGGTTATGGTACAGGTCTTTTTTACATAAAACAGCATTTTCAGTGGCCAAACATTTTTCTGGCATTTTTTGATACTTTATTTTGAATTTAAAACAAAACATTTTCTTTTTTTTGTCCCCTAATCAGGCCCAAAACAGTAACAATGATTAACGGATACCCCATTGCGTAATCTTATACTCATCCTGTAATTATGTCCTTTATCCAGTATTATTATCCCGTCCTGTAATAATGTTCCCATCCTCCCATCCTGTTCCTTTTCTTGTTGTATTGTCCATATCCTGGTCCCCATATTGTAGTAATGTCCCACATCCTTGTCCCCTTCTTGTAGGAATATCACCATCCTTGTAGTAATCTCCCCATTTGGTCCTGTCCCCATCATCGTCCCATTCTTGTAGTAATGTCTTCATCCTAGTCCCATGTTGTAATAATGTTCCCATTCTGGTCCTGTTCCTGTAGTAATGTCCCTATCCTGGTACTATTTTGTTGTAATGTTCCCATCTTTTAGTAATGTCTCCCTCCTGTTCTCCTTCTTTAGTAATGTCCCCATCTTGTTACAATGTCCCTCATTCTGCCAATATTTTTGCAAACACATAAAAGATTCTTCTCACCTGTCCTCATACCTTTGGCTAACACTGTTCTCTTCATTGTTGGCCTAGGCAGTGTAATAATGTCATCTGTTCTTTCATAATGTCCTTCAGCCTGTACTATTGATTCCCATCATGTAATAGTGTCCCCCATCCTGTTCCTCTTCTTTTGGTAAAAACCCCATGCGGCCCCCTTCTTGTAGTAATGTCCCCATCCTGGTTTCCTTCTTGTATTAATGTCCCCACACTTGTAGTAATCTCCACACCTTGGTCCCCTTCTTGTAGTAATGTCTCCATCTTGGTCCCCTTGTAATAATGTTTCCAGCTTGTAGAAAAATCCCATCCTGGTCCCCTTTTTATAGTAATGTTTTCATCTTAATACCCTTCTTGTAGTAATGTCCCCATCATGGTCACCTTCTTATACTAATGTTTCCATGCTAATGCTGTTCTTGTAGTAAAATCTCCATCCTGGTTCCTTTCTTATAGTAATGACCACCATCCTAGTTCCCTTCTTGAAGTAATGTCCCTATCTTAACAATATCCCGCATTGCGCCATTTTTTACATACACATAAAAAATTTCTTCTCCTCTGCCATTGCACCCTTGGGGAACATTGTCCTTCTCCTTCTCAGCCAGGGCAGCACACAGCAATGACATCATGAATGGAGTGATGGAGATAACGACAGTAGGCCAGTAGCTAATATAGGTACTGAAGTGCAGACAGCTGGTCTCTGTGCCAAATACACTTCAATTGAATTTGCATCAGAGGATGTAAATTCAAGTGAAAAGAAGTACTGATGTTGGTGACCCCACTGGCTCAGGGGCCTGAGGGCACACAATAGAGCCTTGGTGGCCATGTGCAGTCTGTGGCCCACGTGTTTGAGACCCCTGAATTAGACCATAAACCAAACTTGTTGATATTAGTGGGTTCAGCCAACATTAGTCCTACAGTGTATAGAGGCTTGAAGACCTCATTTATACATCCATGAAACATGGAAGAGTTCTGTTTTTCACAGATATAACATGTATCTATTGTAATATATGGAGCTGTTCATATGAATTTTTTTGACGACTGTGTTTTAGGGGCATGTCCTTTTTTGCCCAAGTCATAGAGCAAAATTATCCACACAATTCTGTAAGCCTATGAAAAATCACCGACAGCACACATTTTACATTTTGGGCATTGCAATCAATCACAGAAGCTTTACCATTTATTTTTTTTTTTTACGAGAAAATTGCTGATGAAGCACTGATGACACACTGACCAAATTCTAATCAAATTCTAATCCAAAATGCTGACCAGAAAAATCACATCTGAATGAGGTCTAAGTACTTTTAGGTCCTATACTTAACTCTTATACCTTGAAAGTCTTCTGAATGATATGATGCATATATGAATCCAATGTTTACCATAAATTTATCACATCACTTATTGCTAGGGATGAGCAAGTAGTAAGTTATTCGGGTTCAGATAGCTCTAACCAAATACTTTGAACTGTTTCAGTCAGGGCTGTGGAGTAGGAGTCGGAGTTGTGGAGTCGGAGTTAGTTTTGGTTGGAGTCGGAGTCGGTAGAAATGTACCGACTCCGACTCCAGCTTTAAAAAAAATGTATTAATATTTCATAATTAAACTTTCATATGAATTTTATAAATGTTACTCAAATATATATGTTCTATCAAACTATAAACAACAGTGATAAGCAGTTCTGCTGGAGATAGAGACATTTCTTACTTCTTGTGTGTCATTGTTCTCCACTGCCCTTCTAATCTTATACTTGGTTAACCTCATGCTGCCCCAACCTCCTACTTACAATGTATGAAACTGAAAGTGAAAATGTGTTGCAAATTCTTAGTAGTAAAGCTCCTCCTCGTCTAGACTAGATCATACTAGGTGTTCATCTCCCAAGCATCTCACACAGCTGCCTGCTACTCAGAAGAGGAAGACTGTAAGAAGTATTGTCCTTTCAACAAACTTTGCATCAGTTAACTGTGAGTACATGAGGAATAATAACAGTATTACTGACCACTATATCAGTTGTACGACCTGGCAATAATTTTGTACAATTGTTTTTAGGAAAAACAATTGTCATTTGGATTGTGAATGCAGAATTAAAAACCTGAGAATGTCAAAGAGGCATCACATTAAATCAGATGTATTTGAACATTTCACCATCACTCAAGATGGAAAACAGTATGTCTGTCAGTGTATGACAAATGATCCAGACGAAAACAGATGCTGTCAAGCCAAGATCAGTGCATATTCAGGCAAAGATAAAAATGCTCCTACCAGAGCTTCTAATCTAAAGAGACATTTACAGCGCTTTCATCCAGAAGTACTGAAAGCAGTGGAAGAGAAAGACTGCATCAAACCAAGGAACCAGTGCCCAGCTTTTCCAGCCAAACAAAGGAGCAGAGAACTTTGCAGCCATCAGTTGCAAGATATTTTGTCAGTGACAAAGTTACTGTGACAATGACAGTAGATACATTTAAAAAACAGATCATAGAGCTTGTTGTAAAGGATAGTGTGCCTATTTCATTATTTTCACGACCAGCTGTTATGTGTCTGAATGGGGAAATGGCCCGCAAGCTTGGTGTTTCTCTGGAGAGAGAGAGTATTAGAAAATTAGTAATCGAAGAAGCTTTTAAACAAAAGGAAAACTTAAGAAAACTCTAAAGGGACGCTTTCTATTTCTTAAATGGATGCCTGCACACGTCACAGAGTGAACTATTTTGCCATCAATGTCCGATTTGTTTGTGACAAAAATGAAATAGTTACCAAGACATTGGCAGTAAAAGACACCAAAGCTCATCACACCAGTGATTTTCTCCAGGTCTTGGTGGAAAAGGTTCTGCAAGACTATGAACTTAAAAAAGAGCAAGTTTTTTCTGTCGTAACTGACAATGCTTCAAATATGATAAGTACTATTAAGCTAATGAATGAGTGTAATGATGGTGACCAGCAGCTACTGTAGAAGAACATTCTGGGTCCACAGACACATAAATGTTTGAAATAGAGGAACACAGTTTTGTAACTGAGGAGCAAACTGAAGTTGCTTCAGATGATCAGCAACATGATAGTTTAGATGATGTTGTTGAAACTGTGTCAATACGTTCTTTCATTCATCACATGCGCTGTGTTGTGCATACGTTACAGCTGGCTATAAGAGACAGTCTGCAAGAAGGACATGCTGCTGCACTGATTGGAAAGGTGAGAAAATTGGCTACTGTTGCCAGAACCCCCAAAGTTGACTCCATTTTGAAGAGACGTGCTGGAAAAGGGGCAATTATTGATCAAGCCACACGATGGGGAAGTACTTACTTAATGATTCAGCGCTTGGTTGAACTGAAAACCTTTCTTGTAGACATGGCTAACCCTCAACTGACGCTAAATGGAAGTCAGTGGAATCAGGTGACTGAGCTGGAAAAATTGCTAGAGCACCCATTTACAGTGACTAAAAAATTACAAGTAGAGGACTTAACTCCAGGTATTTTCTTAAAGGAGTGGAAGAACCTGATGTTTCGCCTGTCCCAAAGAGGAGGGTTAATTGCAAGTGGCATTGCTACATCAATGAAATGGAGAGAGGAGCTACTATTACAAAATAACATTCTTTTGGCAGCTGTTTATGTAGACCCAATGCATCGGATTCGTCTAGATGATCAACAGCTAAGTAAAGGAAAAGAAGCTCTGTTTGAAATAGCAGTAAGGATGAAAGGGTTGCAGAACAGTCAGGAGGAACAAGAAGAATTTGGTCATCCTGCCACATCTTCACCCTCATCATCAACTGATGAAGAATTTAATTTCGAAAAATATTTGGATCACAAGGACCGTGCAAAGCGTTCCCGCATAGAAGAAGAGTCATCTCAATCAAATAACACAGCCAGTACATTTCAGCAGAATTTTTCATGTGCACTAAAAGAAATTGAGAAATTTGACTGTTCATCAAAAATAACAGTGCAACAAGCGATTCCTCTGTATCCTGACATTGTCAGAGATGTTGCCCGAGTGGTTACTGCTTTGCCACCAACCCAAGTTAGTGTAGAGAGGTTGTTCTCTGCTCTCAAAATAATTAAATCAGATTTGAGGGCATCCATGAATGAGGTCTGACAGAGGCAATACTTTTTCTGAGGACAAATTTATAGATTTCTTCTTATTAACTGCATAACAGTGTTTATTGCATATTTACTTAGTTTGGAAAAGTTTATAAAAGTTATTTGCTATATTCTTATTGTATTCAAATAAATATAGTTTTTGCTCTAAGTGGTCTGATTACTTATATGATGGTGAGAAACTGAATAAGCACGATGGTAATATTTTACAACAGTAAATTTATTGTTACGAAGTGGCCATTTATGAAGGAGTCGGAGTCGGAACCTGATAAAATCCAGGAGTCGGAGTCGCAACTGTGGCTTACGACTCCACAGCCCTGGTTTCAGTATTTGGATACAAGTGAGTTCCCCATTGGCTTGCATTGGATTCGTTAATCGTTACTTGTTCAAAGTATTTGGTTAGAGCTATCCGAACCCGAATATCTTACTACGCACTCATCACTGTTTATTAGCTATTAAGTAAAAAATATGCATAATGTGTAATTCCTTGGTGGCTCTTCTCAGTTATCTTCAGTTTAGAGAAATGTATGTGATTTTCTTTTAGATTTTGGATTTGTTTACCACTAATATTTTTGGTGAAGATTTATATTGGTAAAATAGCTTTACAAATAGGCGGTGTTCAAGCCCGTAACTTTGTTGCCACATTAATATGGTGGTTTTGCAAAATTGTAGCAACATTAAAGGGTTAGTCTGAGCATTTTTTTTCCTAACTTCCTATCTAATTTATTCCTATAATCTACAATGTGTGCAGAATTATTAGGCAAATGAGTATTTTGATCACATGATACTTTTTATACATGTTGTCCTCCTCCAAACTGTATAGGCTTGAGAGCCAACTACCAATTAAGTAAATCAGGTGATGTGCATCTCTGTAATGAGGAGGGTGTGGTGTAATGACATCAACACCCTATATAAGGTGTGCTTAATTATTAGGCAAATGCCTTTCCTTAGGCAAAATGGGTCAGAAGAGAGATTTGATGGGCTCTGAAAAGTCCAAAATTGTGGGATGTCTTGCAGAGGGATGCAGCAGTCTTGAAATTGCCAAACTTTTGAACGGTGATCACCGAACAATCAAGCGTTTCATGGCAAATAGCCAACAGGATCGCAAGAAGCATGTGGGCAAAAAAGGTGCAAAATAACTGCCCATGAATTGAGGAAAATCAAGCGTGAAGCTGCCAAGATGCCATTTGCCACTAGTTTTGCCATATTTCAGAGCTACAACGTTACTGGAGTATCAAAAAGCACAAGGTGTGCTATACTCAGGGACATGGCCAAGGTAAGGAAGGCTGAAAAACTACCACCTTTGAACAAGAAACAAGATAAATCGTCAAGACTGGGCCAAGAAATATCTTAAGACTGATTTTTCAAAGGTTTTATGGACTGATGAAATGAGAATGACTCTTGATTGGCCAGATGGATGGGCTAGAAGTTGGATCAGCAAAGGGCAGAGAGCTCCACTCCAACTTAGACACCAGCAAGGTGGAGGTGGGTACTTATATGGGCTGGTATCATCAAAGATAAACTTGTGGGACCTTTTCGGGTTGAGGATCATTGAAGCTCAACTCCCGGACCTACTGCCAGTTTCTGGAAGACAACTTCTTCAAGCAGTGGTACAGGAAGAAGGGGGTAACGTTCAAGAAAAACATGATTTTCATGCAGGACAATGCTCCATCACATGCATCCAACTACTCCACAGCGTGGCTGGCCAGTAAAGGTCTAAAACAGGAAAAAATGATATTGCCCCTTGTTCACCTGATCTGAACCACATAGAGAACCTGTGGTTCCTCCTAAAATGTGAAATCTACAGGGAGGGAAAACAGTACACCTCTCTGAACAGTGTCTGGGAGGCTGTGGTGGCTGCTGCACGCAATGTTGATCGTAAACAGATCAAGCAACTGACAAAATCTATGGATGGAAGGCTGTTGAGTGTCATCATAAAGAAAGGTGGCTATATTGGTCACTAATTTTGTTGTGTTTTGTTTTTGCATGTCAGAAATGTTTTTTTTCTAATTTTTCTGCAGTTATATTAGTTTACCTGGTGAAAATAAACTAGTGAGATGGGAATATATTACGTTTTTATTAAGTTGCCTAATTATTCTGCACAGTAATAGCTACCTACACAAACAGATATCCTCCTAAGATAGCCAGATCTAAAAAAACCCTACTCCAACTTCCAAAAATATTAAGCTTTGATATTTATGAGTCTTTTGGGTTGATTGAGAACATAGTTGTTGATCAATAATAAAAATAATCCTCTAAAATACAACTTGCCTAATAATTCTGCACACAGTGTAAACTATTTTCTAATAGACTTGATTTCAAAATTAATTACATAAAATAGGTAACACGCTAACTCGTTTGGTTATGACCCCCAATGATCCATGTAGGCCATTTTTGAGTTAACCCTTCTCTTGGGATATTTATTAAAATGATTTGCTATTTCATAGATACCTCACAGTCAATGTGTGGTTCATTTCTGAACCTATAGCTACCCTGAGAAAGGAGGCTGTGCCCTCCAAAATGCATAGGTGAAGTAGGACCTTAGCAGCAGCATGGACCACCCTCCACTGATGCTCTCTGCTATCCCGACGTGTTTGCAACCACTCCCCGCCCACCCGATCACATGACCGCTGACGCGGCAGTGACAAAAAGGTCACGTGACGCGGAACAGGAAGAGGACGCTTGCCGACAAGCAGAGAGCGTTCCTAGATACCGCCAACCACCGGAGACACACCAGGAGGAGAAGAAGCGAAACCGAAAGCGGCAGCAGGACGTCTCATAAACCTAACACAGGTAGAGTGACTCTTTTTTGGGCTGATACACATGAATCCAGCTTAAGACACCACACAATACATTAAGGAAAGTGATAGTAATTGATAAGAACAGTACATTGGACAAGATTAGAAGAGCATAACAGGGGAGTAGATTATCTAGAAGCACTGTAACACATATGAGAGATTGGAACAATACTTATTTATATATATAAGATTTAGCTGTAGACAGCGAACAGATCACAGAGCACCAAGCTTCTTTATTAATCCTTATGTTTAAGTACAGCATTTGGAACACAAACAACATATATAAAGGAATAAGCTACAAAGAGCAAACAAAACATGACACTAAACCTTACACTTGATATCAATAAGACAACCAGCCTAGCTTCACCACTAAACATTACATTCAACTACAGCAACACATAAGAGAAAGTGGAACAAAAACACATAAATATAGGAACAAGCCATAGACAGCAAACAAACCGCATGACACCAAGCCTCACATTTGATAACCATTAGATAACCAGCTTTTTTCTTTATATCATCAGAAAACAAAAGAGACAGCAATTGAAAGGCAGTAGCACAACAACTTCTAAGGCTACTTTCACATAACGATTTTTTAAAATCCGATGCTGTCCGATATAAATCGGACAGCATCGGATCTAAACTGATCCCTGCAGTCGGATGCCAAATAGGCATCCGATCCGACATTCTGCAGGATCAGTTGCTGTCAGCTGTCAGAGCTGTTCTCCCCTGTGTGTCCCCCTCATCTCCCCTGTGTGTCCCCCTCATCACCCCTCTTTGTCCCCCTCTTCACCCCTGTGTGTGTGTCCCCCCTCTTCTCCCCTGTGTGGCCCCCTCATGTCCCCTGTGTCCCCCCCTTATGTCCCTGTGTCCCCCCCTCATGTCCCCTGTGTGGCCCCCTCATGTCCCCTGTGTGGCCCCCTCATGTCCCCTGTGTGGCCCCCTCATGTCCCCTGTGTGGCCCCCTCATGTCCCCTGTGTGGCCCCCTCATGTCCCCTGTGTCCCCCCATGTCCCCTGTGTCCCCCCCTCTTCTCCCCTGTGTGGCCCCCTCTTCTCCCCTGTGTGGCCCCCTCATGTCCCCCAGTGCTCCCCCTCCTTTCCCCTGTCCTCTGGAATAAAAAATAAAAAACATTTTATTCTCACCTCTCCCCAAGCCCCCGCCGTCTCTTGCCGTCTCCCGGTGGCTCCCAGTGTCCTCACGCTGTCTGCAGAGGTGTTGTACTGCAGTATAGGACCTGCGGTGATGTCACAGTCACATGACAGCAGGTTACACCATGGTAACCTGCTGTCTGACTGTGACACATCACCACAGGTCCTATACTGCAGTAGAACACCTCTGCAGACAGCGTGAGGACACCGGGAGCCACCGGGAGACGGCAGGAGACGGCGGGCGCTCGGGGAGAGGTGAGAATAAACTTTTTTTTTTCTTTAACCCCTTCTCTCCCAGTTTGGAGAAGTTTTACTGTACTGAGCATGCTCAGTACAGTAAAATCGGGTCCGAGGAGACATCAGATGTTTCCTCGGACCCTTCTCCATAGGGCCCCATGTTAAATTGATCGGGTCGGATCGGATGTGCACTAAATGCCATCCGATTCGGTCCGATCCGATTCTGTCAGATTTTATTTTCGGTGCAAAAATCGGAGCAGGCTCCGATTTTTGCACCGATAAAAAAATTGGACAGAATCAGATCGGACCAAATCGGATGGCATTTAGTGCACATCCGATTCGGTCCGATGCCCATAGGGCTGCATGGGGCCAAATTCGGATCCGATGCTGTCTGATTTTTATCGGACAGCATCGGAAATCCAAATATCGTAGTGTGAAACCAGCCTAAAACCACGACCACTTACATAAAGGTAACTAATAACCAAAAAAGATAGACTAAAAAGAAAAACAAAGTCACACAATTTAACAAATAATTTATAACATTTTTTGCACACCATACGTGGACGAACCTATCATCACTAAGATACCACTACACCTGAAACGCCAGAACACGTCAAAAAACGGAACTAGTAAGTAATACAATAATATATCGCTAACAAGTAAACATTGTAATACAGTTCCTAATAAAAGTACAATAAATTCAATCAGTAGGCTCTCACCCAATAACCCTTGAGGAGGATAGATAAGAGACTACAAACACAGCGCAGAGTAATAGAACACATGTACCAACACCGGAAGGTAATAAGTAACTTTACTAAAAGAACCAAACACAATTTAACTAAGAAAGTTATATTGATTGAAGCTTCTCTGTTCTAGATGAACTACATACCGTATATACTCGTGTATAAGCCGACCCGTGTATAAGCCGACCCCCTACTTTTGCCCCCAAAATCTGGGAAAACCTATTGACTCGTGTATAAGCCGAGGGTGGACCCCAGCACAGGTATACAGCCCCCAGCAGTGTGGTTTACAGCAGCCACCCCAGTGGTATATATAGGCCCCAGCAGTGTAACAGCAGCCTCCCAGTGGTATATACAGCAGCAGCCCCAGTGGTAGTATACAGCAGCCCCAGAGGTATATACAGCCCCAGTGGTAGTATACAGCAGCCCCAGAGGTAGTATACAGCAGCCCCAGTGGTAGTATACAGCAGCGCCAGTGGTAGTATACAGCAGCCCCAGAGGTAGTATACAGCAGCCCCAGAGGTAGTATACAGCAGCCCCAGAGGTAGTATACAGCAGCCCCAGAGGTAGTATACAGCAGCCCCAGTGGTAGTATACAGCAGCCCCAGAGGTATATACAGCCCCAGTGGTAGTATACAGCAGCCCCAGAGGTAGTATACAGCAGCCCCAGTGGTAGTATACAGCAGCCCCAGAGGTAGTATACAGCAGCCCCAGTGGTAGTATACAGCAGCCCCAGAGGTAGTATACAGCAGCCCCAGAGGTAGTATACAGCAGCCCCAGAGGTAGTATACAGCAGCCCCAGAGGTAGTATACAGCAGCCCCAGAGGTAGTATACAGCAGCCCCAGAGGTAGTATACAGCAGCCCCAGAGGTAGTATACAGCAGCCCCAGAGGTAGTATACAGCAGCCCCAGTGGTAGTATACAGCAGCCCCAGAGGTAGTATACAGCAGCCCCAGAGGTAGTATACAGCAGCCCCAGTGGTAGTATACAGCAGCCCCAGAGGTAGTATACAGCAGCCCCAGAGGTAGTATACAGCAGCCCCAGTGGTAGTATACAGCAGCCCCAGTGGTAGTATACAGCAGCCCCAGTGGTATACAACCCCCAGCACAAGTATACAGGCCCCTAGCAGAGGCTATACAGGCCCCCCAGTAGGGGTTATGCAGACCCCCCATCGTTTTAGACACCCCTTGCTGCATTAAATATGCACGGCTCCCCGTGTCAATCAGTGAAAGGGGGAGCCGTGCATAATACAGTGCGCCCCCCCCACCCCGCTGTCGCTGCAGGAGCAGCAGAAATCTCACCCTCTGCCGTCCTCTGGAGCCACCGGGTGTCCTGGGTCCTCGGTCCTAGTCTGCCGTCCTTCCTCCAGCCTCATCCTCGGTCCTCCGTGCTCTGTTCTTCCTGTATGCACGCTTCTAATGCTGTGGGCGGGTTGGACGCAGCGGCGATGACGTCATGATGCTGCGACGCCCACAGCACGGGAAGCGTGCATACAGGGAGAACAGAGAGAGCACGGAGGACCAAGGATGAGGCTGGAGGAAGGACGGCAGACTAGGACCGAGGACCCAGGACACCCGGTGGCTCCAGAGGACGGCAGAGGGTGAGATTTCTGCTGCTCCTGCAGCGACAGCGGGGTGGGGGGGTGCACTGTATTATGCACGGCTCCCCCTTTCACTGATTGACACGGGGAGCCGTGCATATTTAATGAGCGGTGTCACATGACCTCCCGCTCCTAGTCCAGCCTCCCCCAGCCACCTCCAGCCCCCGGTTACTGTCCCTCCCAGTATATGACTCGCGTATAAGCCGAGGGGGGACTTTTCAGCACATTTTTTGTGCTGAAAAAGTCGGCTTATACGCGAGTATATACGGTACATTATTTCATCTACGACAAGAAACAGAACAATAATCACCCAAGGAACAACTAAACAAGAAACCCAACAATACCGCCATGGGCAAGCGTTGAATAAGTAAACTACACGAGTGAAAAATAGCTTCTTTTCCCTACTCCTTTTTATATAATTTGTATATAATATTTTATATCTATATTTTAAATGTTTTTAGAAGTTTTATATGAATTCAACTTACATGTATTAATGAAAAAAATTTTTTTGTGTAAATAGAATACAGCTACAGAAGTGAACCACACATTGACTGTGAGGTATCTATGAAATAGCAAATCATTTTAATAAATATCCCAAGAGAAGGGTTAACTCAAAAATGGCCTACGTGGATCATTGGGGGTCATAACCAAACAGAGTTAGCATGTTACCTATTTTATGTAATTAATTTCTAAAACAAACCACAAAGGTGAACACACACGGTGACACCTTAGGTTTATCGCAGCAACTCAGAATCGCGAGCTAGCTCCGGTGTAAAATATAAATATAATACATTGTTTTCAAAATTCCCTATGGTTCCCTAACTACGCTAACAACTACTGTGTTTTTTTTTCTATTTCATGCTTCATGACGTATTGTGTGAGTGCCCCAGTGTATGCTGGATACTCATACACAACGTCATTGAGCAGGGGAGAGACCACAGGTACTACCTCAGCCACTCCCTGAACCAAAGCGTCACTGCGATTCTGGTTTCAGGGTCAAGCCTGTCAGTGTTGTGTCCACAGGGGTCTCAAGCGCCTCCCTCGGTGTGTTGTCTCGACCCTCTCGCTGCAGTACGCCGTCTCAGCCCCTTCATTCCTCCCCACAGTGCACTGTCTCAGGCGCTTACCTCCTCCCTGCAGTACTCCCCATTATCTCAGCTTCCTCCATGCTTTGTCTTTCCCCCTGTGTGATCGCACTGAATTGTTACAGTATTCTGGGGGCGGTGAGGATCGGCGGTACAGGAGAACATAAGCACCACTCTGCAGGTAACATCAGTGGAAGCTCTCTGACTTACCACTATGCATAAATTGCCCAGATGAGACCACTGATGTCATATGCTGGGCGGAGCTTATGTCCTCCAACACCATGCTTGCTATATTGTGACTGTTCAGTGCGATCGCATAGCGGAAGAGACAAGGCATGGGGGAAGCTGAGAAAGTGGGAAGGGGGTAAAAAGGGTCTGAGACAGTGCACTGCTGGGAGGGGTGAAGGGGCTGGAGACCCGTGATGCAACATTGACAGCTTTCCCCCTGAAGCCAGCATCTCAGTGATACCTTGCTACAGGGAGGGGCTGAGTGCCTGCGGCTTCTCCCCCTACGCCATGACAATCTGTGTGAACATCCCAGCATACACTGGTGCACTCACACGCTACATCATCAGACAGGAAATAAAAAGAGGAGACTACAATAGCAGTTAGGTGATGTAGAGAGGGAATTTTTAAAGCAAGCCTACTGGATGAACTTTGAATTCTACTTTATCAGATTCTAACCCGAACCTTGGAAGTCGTTCATGCACGGAGATCGATAATTGCAATTCATCAGTAATATTTCTAACCATGACCATGCTTCCTCTACATGCAGTAACAATCATGTAAATAATCCTGTAAATGTCATTAGATTACGGATTACCTTTCTTCTATGTGTATCCTTTTTCTCTCTTTTGTTTTTGAGTATAAACATTAATTAAGGCCCAAATATAGTTTTTCACTTGAGTATTTTATTTTAACTTTACATGCGGTGTTAAAAACCCAAAAGTACAGAATTATTTACACATTCACAATACAACTTTACAAGATATCTACACGTTAAAGTACTCTACAGAACAAGATAGAGCAACTTATTTCAAAGGTTACTTTTATATGCTGGACGAATATAAAAAAGATACAATCTGCTTTTACCTTTTGCACAAATGGATAAAGCACTTTTTTTTTAATGAAATTATTTTTTTTTTAGCCTAGATTGAATGTTAGAAACATCAACATAAATACTGATCTCACAATACGATCTACAAGGCAGTACAATGTTATCCAGGTTAACAGGTTGTGGTTTGGCTTTCCCAGTCTCTAGTGCTCGCACCACAATCTTACACATGAAAACACCCTCAGCATTTTCACTTAAAGAAATGAGTGACAACGTAGACATAGATTGCATAACTGGTATTATTTAAATTAAAGTATTGCCCCAAATCTAAAAATTAGAGTTCTCAGCTTTGGCCACGAGAAACACATCTTGACAAATGTTTTTTTCTTCTAAATAGATAACGTTTTATAGAACAAAAATAGTGAGAATGAATTCTGTTTCCCTTCTGGTTTAAAAAATAGAGTCTTGTTAGACGTGATTTAGTTGTAGGATCCTTTGTGTAATGCTAAGACAAACGCACCCTCTGCCATTCCGAACAGTCTGTGTATGCGCAATAAACCTTATGGTTAAGTGCTTCTTTACACGTTAAAAAAGACATCAGTGTGAAACATCAGTCACAGAGAGGTGCTTGATGGAGTTGCATTAGCTGAGCTGAAATCTCTTAATTGGGTTTGATCCCTTGTTGTTCAGAAGCAGATCTGAATATATGGTGTCCTTATACAAACGTCAATTGGGCTTTCTTTGACACTCAGAAAATATAGTGTGCTATACAGAAGACACTTTACATACTATCATAAATTGTATTTTCATGAATAAGGCACAAAATGCACAGATTCAGGTACCCTCACATATATTTACAGAACATTGTCATTGCCGGCATGACCCATATAACCACTCACACATGAAATACACATACTGTCATTGCACTACTGGAACGCTTCCTATTCTAGTCTGGGCTGTGGTGGACATATTCTATGATGTAACCTTGCTGCAACGGTCTCTAGATCATTCCAATTACGACTCAAACCTAATTGTTTGAGAAATGGTGCAACTGGATATATTTTTTTTATGTAAAGGGGTTGTCCAGTCTAAAACTAATAATTCTGCAGTCACTCGATGTGATTGTAGACTCATCATTCTTCCCAGTGTCCACACTGCGTGCTGCGAATGTTTTGTGAGTCGGGGAACAGACTGCAATTATGCAGTATGCATATTGCCAGCAACGACACGACTAGTGGGACGGTTTTGCTCAATACAAGTGTATAGAGTGGGCATGCCCGACTAATGGGTGCAGCCTTGTTCTATACACTTGTATAGAGCGAGGCCATGCCCACTAGTCTGGGGCTCTGTTCGGGAACATGCATACTGCATAACTGTGGTCCGTTCCCGGTTTATAAACTGCAAATCCTCGCAGCACACAGTGCGGGAGCTGGTCGGACTGAAAAGTCTGTAATCACTTAGAAACAGTGATGCGAACTCCAGGCCTGAGATGCACACACTCCAGGTTTTCAGGATCTTCTTAGATTTGACAGTTGTATTTGATTTGCCAACTGTCAAATGCAATGGTAATATCATGAAAACCTGACTGAGTGTGGCACTCGAGGCCTGTGAGTTCGCATTACATGTCATAGAAACGTGAACTGAAATTTTATCAGTTAAGACAGTCAACCCCTTTAGAACTGAGCACCCCTCCAATTACTTGAAGCTTGATAACAGATTGGAGAACAGTTTTTTTGTTTTTTATTCATGTGCTCTTGTTTCAAAGTTATGACGCCAATAATATAGTGGTGGGTGAAAAATGTCCTTAAACAACTGAGTGTAGGCCAGAGCTTCTCTGTGGGTCAAGGATGGGTTCTGATTGCCTGTCAAGTGAGTCAAGCAAGTGCGCAAACTGAGACTTTTATGGATACGCTAATAGGTGAAAAGAACATTTGCACCATTATTACTAGGGGCATAATATTGGAATAGAGGGGCACAGAAATTAAAAAAAAAATTATTCTAGAATCAGTGGAGCTGCACTAATTAGAGAAGGTACCCAGTTCACATGAAAAATACAGTGAAAGGTCCTCTTTAAGTCACTATACTGCTTAGGGGGCACTTTTTCTTACATCAAGAACTAGAATGTATATTAGGTGCCTTCTCATTACTATAGCTTTAAATACATTTATTGAAAACATTTAGTTGTTTTTATATAGTCAATATTTCTTCTAAAAATCTAATGTATGTGACAATATCAGCATCGTATGGATGTAGGTTGATTAGTGTTGAACTGCCTCCAATTCGGAAATTAAGGCTGACCGTGCACATTATATAGCTGCCGTGACCCGCGTTTCATACACATGCAGGCAGGATCAGCTCAGCCAAGTGGCCATGTGTTCTCAAAAGGGAAGCAAAAATAAAGTGACTGCCAGATATCTCTGGTGCTGGCTTTTCTCCTTGGGAACAAAAGAATGGGGAATGTTGGAAATCAACCACTCTTTGAGAATCAGGAGGTTTCATATGCAGTAGATCAGAGTTCCCCAACTCCAGTCCTGAAGAGCCACCAACAGTGCAAGTCTTCAGAATGTCTTAAGTATTGCACAGATGAATAAATTATGACCTGTGCAGGTGATTCAATTATCAGAGAAAATCCTAAAAACATGCACTGTTTGTGACTCCTGAGGACTGGAGTTGGGGAATACTTCAGTATATGGTTGTCTGGTCCTGCCAAAATTCAAAGGGTTGAAACTACCTTAACAGAGGACCACACTGCTTTCATAGAGAAACAAGGTGTTTTTCAATTACTGAATCCATAAAAGTTCAGGTGATGGCTGATAGATGCTTCCAAAGTCATGGTTGGTTGGCAATGCTTGACGGTATTTAGGCAACATTATTTTAACATTATCTCCAGACCTTGGCCAGGGATCTGGAAGTCATAGCAATCCAGCACTACCAAAGTGGTTGCCACTGCATATACAAGATCTTTAGGATAAAAATAATTTTGAAAAAAAACCATTGAAAGGACCATTCAACTTTAAATGAAATTGCCTATAAAAGAGCATCAATCGACATGATTAATTAGTGAAACATATGAGAAATAAGGCTGTGGTAGGGTGTGGGAGTTCTATTTCTTTCGGTGCATTTTATTTCCCCTACCTCCATTTACTAATGAACATCCTCCGCTGAACAACGAGTGTATACAATGTACACTTTTGCATAGATATTTATTTAACTGTTACCAGTTGCTGTCATATATGGGGTGAGTTGACATAGGTTTAGCGCTCATTGAAATTTGTTCTACAGACTGAAAACACTGCTAGAAATCTATAGATCACATGTTTTAGTGTTTGATTAGTATTACTCTCCCTTAAAGGCTGGTAACATATATACACACACATACATTTTCCCCTCATAATAAATGTTAGCGCAACTAATTTCTGAAGAATTCAGTATGAAGTATGGGGATATCTTGGCTTCATTCAATGGCTGTAATGGGATTAGACAAACAACAGTAGATTCTCACACTAAAAGTGAATTGTGTGAACGCAATTTATATGTAATTGCAGATCGCTGTAGTAATGAATGCAAATGTTAGATGGATTAAAGGTATAACAAATTTAATTTAGGATCCATCTACCTTCTGATGTTACCATTAAACTGCCTTCATCGTCCCTCACTTTGTATCCACGTTCTGTAAGCATGGCTCAAGGTACTGCATCACTACTACACATAAGGTGCCCTGGCATATAGACCCTACATCACTGCACACCATTGTATTCTGTCATGTTAGGAGGCCTGCAATTCTTTCATAAAAGCTTTATTAATAAGTATCCTTTTCTAGTACTAGCCATTGTGAACTTTCTTCAACACCTGCTAAAACATATGGTCTAAATTCACAGTGGCCCAACTGATACCAAGAAGGAACAAAGCAAGAACATAAATTCTCCCCAAGATATCCAGTGGATTATACAACATTGTCTAAATAGCAGCATAACAGTTCTAAGAAATCTTTACATTCTTGCACGAGGTACCATGTTCAGCTAAGTCAATTATCTGGAAGGCAAGGAGGGGGGAGACTATGATGCCCTCAGTTGCACATCCAGCCGAATACTTGTGGAAGGAAATCAACTGTTTGTTCAGACATGCTCAATGTAAACAGTTCATTAGTATAGAAATCGCAACGAGAATCTTAACGTGCACGTGTGTTTGTGTGTATGGAACAGTTATGCACACACACATGAAACATACACTGGAACCATTAGTGGTGTGCATTGTGATGCCACTGAAGACTGAAGATATGTTTTAGGCTTGAGACAACAAAAATGTTGCAAACATTTATAACTGGGACACTTTTTGTGACACTTGTGCAAGAGGCAAGGTGAATGCATACATATTAATATGTTCACATTTAATGGGATGGCTACACACAGTGGCAATTTAAAATGAAATCCTGTTTTTTTTTTTCAAGTATATTTTTAAAACTTGGTACTTTATCAGTAACGGAAGTAGCTTCCACTGTGCTACATGTCCACATTTCTGCAACAAAAGAAGTAAAATGACCAGCACTTTCCTTTGCTTTGTTCCTACCCAGCTTGTTCTGAAGTTCCTGCGTTTGGCACAACTCGATATTGCCAAACTAATGACAGCTTCTTTGGCCACTTAGGGACAGATCCGGCAAGCATGTCTCTGCCTAAAAGGTCCTTTATAACACTATGCCGCATAACCATACATGTCTCATCCAAGATAATAGATCTCAGTAGCTATATTTGTTTAGCTGTCTAACTGTATTTTGCTGCGCAAATGAGGGTTTTGGTGGCACATCTGGTTTTATAGATGGTGTCCTCTTTATTCCCATACGAGGGAGAGTTCCGTGTCCCGTGTAACTGCTTTGCCGTGACAATGAAGTCTGTTGGTGAACAATAACAGGTGTTCCTTGCATGTAGTCCATCCTTGGGTTAGGACTTGGAGGCATATAGCCACCTCTATTAACACTGGACTGTCTTGATATTAAAACACCATTTGGTGAGTTCATAGTTTTAGGCATTGCTGATATAGAATGCCTCTGTGAAGAGTTTTTGTGATAACTTCTTTGTGATTCTAGAGATGTCATTTGCCCACTTGGGGTGGAAGGCACATCCACTCGTTTTGTTGGGCTATTTCGTGGAAGAGTTGAGGTGGGGGAGTATAAGGATGCCTCCCTATTTGGAACTTTTGGTGGTATTTCAGACATATTACCCATTGTATCAAGCATTAAAGTTTGATGTGGAGGCTGATGGGAATTTTGATGAGCCACTTGAATATCTGCCATCATAGCTTTGGGATTTCCTTGCGATTCATTGAGATGTTTTAAGAAGTCATTCAATGTGTTTCTAGAATCCACAGAGCGGCGATCTCTTTTACTAGGCTGTTTAACCAAAGAATGCTCAATATTATGGAGTTTTTTATCCGATTTGTGTGCATTTGAATTAGAAAATGATGTATTATAATCATGAGTGGCATTTGGAAGAACAACTGCACTTGGGATTTGTCCGTGAGCTAAAGGTGAATGGGGAGGAGGACTGGAAGGAAAAAACTGTGGACTCTTAAGAGGAGTTTCTTTACGTGAAATGTTTAGGTTATTTTGTGCCTTATCCCATTGTTTTTAATAGGCTGTAAGCTCTTTTGCTGAAGCACTGGAGTAGATTCTGGAGTAGGAAGTGCAGCTAGCTCTGGTGGTTGTCCTTGACTGTCCATCATTATGGATTTGGTGTCTCCAGAGGGTGGCAAATCCTTTCTACTGGTCAAAATATTGGTATAATGTTTAGGTGAATCAATGCCTTGCTGATATTCTTTAACTGGGCTGTCAAACAAGCCATTCAGTTTGGCAAAACTTCCACTTGAGTCTGTACAGGATTGCGCAGACTCTGCATCCTTGTGTATCTTTCTGGTTTTCCGTGCAAACATCTCCCGGTAACAGTAGACAACCACTCCTGCAATAAACGCTCCAAGAACAAAGGCAGCGAGGACACAAGTGATCAGAACATTCATGTGGACCATTTGGTTAGATTCTCCTGACTGTACTTCCCATCTTACACCTGTTAAAATAAATAGATGTCAAGTTTTAGGAGATATCAGCACAATTTATAACAAATCAACAGTCTTCAAACTGGAGGCAGCTCATTAAATGTGTTTATCTTAATCGAATCATTTGCATTCTGTTCTCATTTTCTTTTCTCTCAGTCCCTGTGTCAATCAGGATAGAAAACAAATTGGAAAGGGTAAGTGATGAAGCTGAAAATAAGATCGAGTGACAGCTACAACAGACTTAGTGACAATTTTGTTTGTGCTTGCTATGGAGTCTACAATGTCAGGTAACAGTCTGTATGTTCGGAAACTGAGAACGTCAAGTTTGATTTAAAGGGATTTTTCCAAAATCATAAATGTTTCCACATTGCAAAGTGCTTGCAAAACAAACAACTTTGCAATTAACTTAAAAATTAATTTATTTAAAATATTAATTAAATTAATAATGATTCTCAAGAATGTATGATGTTGTATGCTTATCTCTCAGTGGTGGAATTCTCTTAGCCAAGGTGTGCAGTGCTTACAAGCTCTTTGCTATAGATCTTGTTTGCACTGCCCCACAGCTGGCTCAATTGCAGGATCTTGTTAGCATCTTTGACCCTACAATCCTCTGTTGCTGCAAAAGCAAAGCTGACTCTCCACTCTGCTGTGTTAGAAAAACCATAGTTTGGACCAGCAGCATGATTATAACAGTGGTCGGAACAGTTAATCATCAGGAGCCCACTATCTCCTGGTAAATATATGTTATTCCCAAATTATAAAACATGTTGCCAACCTAACCATTTTTCTTGGATATTAGAAAGGTTATTATTGATCTGCTCTCAAATAATCCATGGAAATTGTATTAACGTGTTATGGCTTGTCCCAAAAACTAATCTGAGCTCTAGTTGTGATGTGATTTGTATTAGCCTCTTCTATGTTGCTCTACTTATGTTGAGGAGATCCCCAGTGTTAAGCGACCCCCAACAGTCAATCTGTCAGACACCTGGTAGCTTGTGTGCACAGGTAGACATGATCCTATGTGCCGCCTGAAAGATCATTTCACCTAATGAACAAGCACTTTGCTCGTTTGTCAGATGATTGGTAGCCTGTTAAGATTGAAAGATTCTTAAGAACTGAGTACTCCTAGGAACATTTGTTCATGATAATCTTGCACTGTAAAATGGACCTTAAATCTGTGCTTCTAGCCACAATTACTTATGCTAATGAGATTTTAGCTGCTGTGATAAGATTACACGGAGTCAAAGCTGGAAAAGCAAAGCACAACCACGTAATAAGGCTGAGAGAAAGTCAGGCAGAAAATCAGAAGGAAACAGGAAGGTTATTACCATTAGTGGACACACACTCAATTTTTGACGTCTTTACAGAAATACGACAATATATAAAATTACGGTACAAGCAAACATATTCATACAGACCATTCTAATGCAGCCAATTTAGTTATTATAATATTTAATAATTAATTTAGAATTGACCTTGGATTGTATATCGGCATTGACACATTTAAGACTTTTTATGACCAATCATTTTTAGATATAAATTCATGTAATTCTTTGTGGATTGTATTTATTGTTGAAGTAATTCTAATATGCAGCAATATGGAGTCACTTGTAATTGACTGCATTACGGAGTCACATGGAGAGAAAGCGACATTTAACTGACCCATCAAGTTAGTGACTAAATGTAATCAAGAACGGTAACCATCGACCCCAGATGTTAGAAAGTAGAGAAAGTTTTAAACCCCTCTAATTTGCAGAATTGTTTTAAGTAGGGCGCACCCCCAAGGTTCATCTATGAACGTCCCGTATCCCACCTCTGGATTTTTATTGGGTTCATTTCAGGACTACCGTATATACTCGTGTATAAGCCGACCCGTGTATAAGCCGACCCCCCTACTTTTGCCCCCAAAACCTGGGAAAACCTATTGACTCGTGTATAAGCCGAGGGTGGACTCCAGCACAGGTATACAGCCCCCAGCAGTGTGGTATATACAGGCAGCAGCCCCCAGCAGTGTGGTATATACAGGCAGCAGCCCCCAGCAGTGAGGTATATACAGGCAGCAGCCCCCAGCAGTGTGGTATATACAGGCAGCAGCCCCCAGCAGTGTGGTATATACAGGCAGCAGCCCCCAGCAGTGTGGTATATACAGGCAGCAGCCCCCAGCAGTGTGGTATATACAGGCAGCAGCCCCCAGCAGTGTGGTATATACAGGCAGCAGCCCCCAGCAGTGTGGTATATACAGGCAGCAGCCCCCAGCAGTGAGGTATATACAGGCAGCAGCCCCCAGCAGTGTGGTATATACAGGCAGCAGCCCCCAGCAGTGTGGTATATACAGGCAGCAGCCCCCAGAAGTGTGGTATATACAGGCAGCAGCCCCCAGCAGTGTGGTATATACAGGCAGCAGCCCCCAGCAGTGAGGTATATACAGGCAGCAGCCCCCAGCAGTGTGGTATATACAGGCAGCAGCCCCCAGCAGTGTGGTATATACAGGCAGCAGCCCCCAGCAGTGTGGTATATACAGGCAGCAGCCCCCAGCAGTGTGGTATATACAGGCAGCAGCCCCCAGCAGTGAGGTATATACAGGCAGCAGCCCCCAGCAGTGTGGTATATACAGGCAGCAGCCCCCAGCAGTGTGGTATATACAGGCAGCAGCCCCCAGCAGTGTGGTATATACAGGCCCCCCGATTACCCACCCCCGTAGTTTATGCAGGCCACCCGATCCCCCCCCCCCCGTAGTATATACAGGCCCCCCGATTCCCACCCTCCCTGTAGTATATACAGGCCCCCCGCGCTCTATATACAGGCCCCCGGTTGCAGCCACAGACCTGTAAGAGAATCGCTTTCATACTTACCCTCCTCACTGTCATCGCGCGTCCTCGTCTCCTTCCAGCTTCTTCCCGGCGCATCCACAATGACGTCATTGTGGACGCGCCGGGTACAAGCGGGAAGGAGACCGGAGGAGCGCGGGTAACAGCGAGGAGGGTAAGTATGAAAGCGATTCTCTTACAGGTCTGTGGCTGCAACCGGGGGCCTGTATATAGAGCGCGGGGGGCCTGTATATACTACATAGAGGGTGGGAATCGGGGGGCCTGTATATACTACGGGGGGGGGGATCGGGTGGCCTGCATAAACTACGGGGGGCCTGTATATACTACGGGGCGGGGGGGATCGGGGGGCCTGTATAAACTACGGGGGGAGAGCAATGTAATATGCACGGCTCCCCCTGCCGCTGATGGACAGGGGGATGCCGTGCATATTGCATTGCACTAATGAGCGGCCCCACGTGACCGGCCGCTCATAGTGCAGCCTCCCCCTGCCTCCTCCAGCCCCCGGACACCGGCCCCCCCCCCACTCAGCTGTATAGTGACTCGTGTATAAGCCGAGGGGGGCACTTTTCAGCACAATTTTTGTGCTGAAAAACTCGGCTTATACACGAGTATATACGGTAATTTTAATTCTTTAAGCATTCAGATCAAGGCTCGTCCATGTAAACGTGATTACTGAATTAATGCATAAACTACGTATACTTCATACAGACAGATGAATTATCATTTATCTCAACAAAAAATCAAGTGTGGTGCAGAATTCACATTTTTTCTAATAATTACAAGTAATTTCGTTAATAATCCCTACAAAACCACATTACCACAACCACCATGTTGATTGTTTGGTGGTTTTTCTACTGTGGAATTATGTATTTACGGAATGATGAAATAATTTTACATATTGGAACTTAGACAAACATTATTTAATGGTTCAATAGTGAGTAGGTTTTAGATCCATCAAATTATCGGAAGAAATTGGTAGTAATATTGGAGCTAAAATATACTACCAGTAATTGTATCAAGGGGGTTTAGGGACACCTCTCCACAGGGGTGGTATAAGAAGTACACAACTTTTTTATAGCCCACATGCTGGCTTATATTTTTAGAATTATTAGTATTATAGCAATTTTACAGTAAGTCGCAATTACACAGCAACTCTATATTCTAGCTCATAAAAGAGGGTCCCTACAGAGGGATAACCTCCATAAAGATCACGTCATAGAAAAAGCATAGACAAGTGTTTAGGAGAACATGGCACTAATATTTTAGGAACTTCATTTTAAGAAAACTTGTCACCAAGTCATTTTTTTGTTCCTATTTTCCTCTCGTTGTTCTCCTAAATATTCCACTTTTTTATTTAAAATATCTGCCATATAGTTCTAGAGATATGGTCCTTTTTATTTAGTATAAAATGTTTTACTCCTTATTAAGTGGGCGTGGCTCAAGGAGTAATCATGCAGAGAAGACTAAAGACACGCCTCCAGAGTACCTGTGAGTCACGCCCACTTAGAAGAGACTATAATTAGAACTAAATAACTATCTCTGGAGCTGTATGGTGGATTGAAGAAAAAAATGTAAAAAATGGACTACTCAGGGGTACAGCAAGAATAAAAGAAGAGCAAAAACTAGCTACTCTCGACCTGACATTTTTCTGTATTGCAATATGTAATAAGAATCAACATTTGGAAAGGGTGCAATATACGTTTACAGCCCTTGATATTTATAGCTTCTAAATATATTTTATTTCAGGCGCTAACATGTGTGATCAAACCTAAAGAGAAAACATTCAAATTAGTATTCATTCACTTTTCATGGCTATCAGAATGTTAAGTTGGCAACCACAGACATACAAGAAGCAAAGATCTTCACGAGTAGAAAAGACCAGTAAAAAGTTTGCAAGTTAAAGAGAATCTGTCAGCAGGTTTTTGCTATGTTATCTGAAGACAGCATGCGGTAAGGCTTGACACAGAGGTTTTAGCCATGCATCTCTTATCACAAAGTAAGTTTTTGCTTACTTGCTATGTTAGTTTAAGCTTCCTAGCTTTATTACTAGTTATACTGAGGAGTAAGAGAGCTCAGGTCCGACTCCACCCTCCTTTTGTCTATAAAAATGTACATACAAGTCAGGTTGTCGGTGGGTGCAGTTCTCCCAGCTCTGATGCATTGCTAAAACTAAAGCATTTGATTGTGTCAGAATGGCTGCACCCAGTAATTTAAGAGATACATTGTTGCATTTAGGATCTTTTAGGCCAGGTCCACATCACATTTGGGCTTTTCCATCCCGGTGGCTGCGCTTGTCTTCAGCATTAACGCAATGTAACGTCATCATTCGCTTGTGTTAATGCAAGATAATAGAGATAAAAGATAATAGAGATGCATTGGTGAACGCATACAAAAGAAAGCTAAAATTGGTGAATGCATCAACGCAAGCTAAAATCTGCTTGCGTTTGAAATCTGCATTTATTCATAGCACACATCATAACGCTGCTGACAGCATTATAATGTGCACTATGAATAAATGCATACTTTCAAATGCAAGCAGATTTTAGCTTGCGTTTGGATGCATTCACCAATGCATCTCTATGGCAGCATTTACGCAAGGGAATGCTGACGTTACATTGCGTTAATGCTGAAGACAAGCGCAGCCACCGGGCCGGTAAGCCTGAACATGATGTGGACCTGGCCTTAGCCTCAATCATGCTGCTCTCAGATGAAGTAGCAAAAACCTGCTGACAGATTCCCTTTAAGCACAGTTGGTGAAAGTGAAGAGGGCTGCTCTCATTCGAGCGCAATACTTCATTCTGCAGCAAAACATTTTTGACATAGAATTAGTGAATGTTAACATTCTAAAGAAGACTAGATTCTGTTAGTGGGAAGGCCTTTGAACATTTAGCAAGAAATGCTCCGGGTTATAAACTTTACTGGCAGTGTGCAAAGTAATTAGGAAACTTGAACACAAAACAAAAGGAACAAAAATGTAAAAAAGAAATAAGAACAGCAGAACTCAATGTTAACTCAAAAGCAACATAAAAAGCAAGAGTGGTATAAGAGATAAATGCACTTCAAAAAGTAGTCAAGAATTAAGTAATCGATGTGTATAGACTCCTGTGTGAGGGTAATATGATTTATTCACCTATATGAGTATATTTTGTGTACCTACAATATAACATGAGAATACTATAAGTGACATGAGCAGTAGTAAGTTACAAAATGACTTTTCATGTCTTTTGTTCGGTGCTACAGAGACACTTTATATAGCTTTCATTACATAACTAATCACAGTAGGAGACTGTGGTACTTCAAAGAGTTCTCTATTTCCTTTATAACTGTTCATGATAAAGCTCTCCAAACTCATAAAAGTTTACTTTGCCTATCTGCACCATAGGAGCCCAGCAACTGTGTAGGAATTTTTTCACTTTGGCTTTAAAAGGGTCAAGGGGGATCAATAGTGGACACCACAAGGGTCATCAAAAGAGTCTCATTGACAAAGTGTCCTTTTTACCTATACTAAGAAATCCCTGCTTTAAATTCTGAGTATATATTTGAAATTTAAAACTGGATTATTGATAATCTCATAGGTACAATATAGATACTTTTTCTCAGTGACTTAGAAATCTCCCAATTTTTTTTAGCTGATGTCCTCTTCAGGGTTTTTTCTCAACTACTGCCCATTAAGAAATGATGGATTGGTCATATAACAGCTATTGATTAGCTCAAACTATCTGTCTCCTGATTTATTTTTGTCTAGCTAGTCTATTAACTTTTTTAATCCTATAAATATGACACAACCAAAATATTGCATAAAAGTTCATTTTATTTATACATGATCTAAATAAGAAAAGGTTAACCAAATATATCGAGGGAAAGAATTATTCACAAAAGATAAAATTCATGATGTGAGGGTAAAAAAATGCAGGTGTACAGTATTTTTCAGAGTATAAGACACCTTTTCCCCTCAAAATTGGGAGGAAAATGTGAGTGTATTAGGGATGAGCGAGTATATTCGTAAGTATTCGGTACTCGCCGAATAGTACGGTATTCGGGCTACTCACTACTCCGCGAGTTTCCTTGCGATTACTCGTTAGGTGTAGTGAGTAGTACATACACTGCAAAAGTGAAATAAAAGTTAATAAAAGGTGTTAAAAATAAAAAAAATAACATACTCATCTATCCGACGGCTGTCCCAGGACCCAAAAAGAACACATCCGCTGGCCTGCCAAGACTTTACGTCTGACGTCACACACCATAAGATCACTACCGGCCATCTGATTGGCCATCAGATGTTCTAACACATCGATGACCTGCCAGGATCTTAATTCTGATGGCCAATCAGATGGCCAGTAGCGATCAGGTGGTGTGTAACGTCTCGCACCACCTGATCGCTACATGCCATCTGATTGGCCATCAGATGTAAAGACCTGGCAGGCCAGCAGATGTGTTCTTTTCGGGTCCCAGGACAGCTGTTGAATAGGTGAGTATGTTATTTTTTTTATTTTTAACACCTTATATTAACTTTTATTTCACTTTCGCAGTGTATATAGATACACTGCAAAAAGTACTAGCATTTTAACATTAGTGAGTCCAAATATTTCACTACTCACTCATCCCTAGGGTGCATCTTATAGCCCAAATCTAGCTTACCGGGGTGAGGACGGTAAAGCAGTGTCACAAGGTGCAGGGTCACCACTGCAAGAACCCATGTCGGAATAAATGGGGTGAATCTGCAAGCCCTGGGCAGGGAGGAAGGGACTGTCATGGCAGTGGCACGACTGGGACGATGCTGTGGGAGGCAGGCGCCATTGATCTCCCGGCGATGGACTTCAGAAAAATAGTGCACAAGGTGGTGCATGTGCAGACTAAGAGCCGAGATCACAATCTGCACAGACACAACTTTCAGCGCCATTTTCCTGAAATCTCTCATTGGAGGTAGCAACCTGCTCATGTGCAGCCTTCAGGCACCATTTTCCTACAGTCCGTCACTGGGTGAACAAATGGAGCTTGCCTTCCGCAGCATCGCTCCACTCGTGCCATCACCAGGGCACCCCTTCCCAGCCCATGGGGTAACAGCATTGCCGCACTCATGCCACCGCCAGTACACCTTTTTCTCCCATCTCAGGGCCCGCCGCATCGCCCAACTCCTATCTCCTTTGACTGAACTCCACTGCGCCACCTCGGTAAAATACATTAAGACTATAATACAGATGAAAGAATGTTAGTGAAAATAGTATGGCATGGTAAGTACCACACAATTCATCATATCTCACTATAGCTACGTGAATATCTTATTTTTTTTACTTATTACAGCATATCACTTAATTGACTGGTCTCATATATCTTACTATTAGTACAGAAAAAAGTTCACAGCAGCACCTATGCATTTGAGAAAAAATATGAAAACATGCGTTTTTTGGTGGACAAACAGGTATTGGTACTAAGGTACTAAGAACCTTACTTTACAAAGATAAAATATCCCAAAAAAAAATCCAAAAATCGAGTTTTTTTTTTTTTTTTTTTTTAAACATATGTTTTTAGATTTTTTCTCAATTGCATAGGTGTTTTACTTCTATCTATCTTTATGTATACATACACACATGATTGGCAGTGACTGTGTGCTGATGTGAACATTTCTTCTGTATATTGTTCAGTGTTGCAGTTTGCACCAGTTCAGACTAGACATTGAGTGCTTTTTAGCTTTTTTTGGTTTCTTTACTATTAGTACACTCGTACATCTAAATTTTTTACCCTCACGTTAAGTATTTTGTCTTTCTTGAATAATCCTTTCCCTTCACATATTTATTTTGTCTTATTAATATAACGTCAATGTAATATTTGGCTTGTGAGTCATATTTATAGGTTTAATATTCCCAGTTTATACACAACTGTTATTTAGTAATTTTCATTATTGACTAACTTGTCTATTAATTTGTAGCAAGTACAGGGCCATGTTGGTTGCCCATATCAATATTCCAACAGGGTATGTAGAGCAAATAGAATAATGTGTAACAGAAAGAAATCATATAAAATCATGCATTTAAATGAGAATATCATAACTTATGATTAAAAAAAATCCATAAAGTAAATAATATAAAACAAAAAATAAATAATATAAAAGAGTTTTAAGGAAAATCATAAATACACTGCCATGCCTGAGTGGAGACCTGCCAAGCCACCCATTGGTAGTAATTAGTTAAAGTGCCTTATCACATGAAGATGAAATCTCCGCTCCGCCTCGCTCAGGAGCTACGGCCAAGGAGCGGAAATTGGCTTCAAGTCATCAAAAGTGACATTCACATGGGGCTAAGCCTGTACAAGTGGTGCCAGTAGATTTCCACTCAGTTTATGTTCTTCCCCTTTAAGGCCTTACCATTTGGGACACCTGTTAATGTATCAATGTAATCAGAAGAGTTTGGGTCATCTCCATACACAAATTTCCGAGAACCAGTCATTCTGGGTTTCCAAGAACCAATCACTTTAGGAAGAATGACTGGACTGCTTGTCATTGTGGTTACAGAGGTGGTAGGTGCTTCAATGTCTGTGGTGGCAAACAGATGTTTTATTACATTTTGTTCCAATGCACAGCTGTATTACAATGAGCACATCAATATGTTATGTTATATAGTGGCAGAATGTCTAATCTTAAGTGGACACTAAATTTCGAAATTTATGTTTATAGTAGACAGAAGACACTACTGCGGCCATTTCTATTTGTTGCCTGTTTTAAATTCCACAGAAATCAGGTATTTATCTCTCCTGTTTATCTGTACCATTTATATATGAAGAACTGCAGAAATGGGTGAAATGGGGCAGGACTTAAGTCTTAGTGCTCTATTGCACTCATAGGGGGAAGGTTCCTGCTGCAGATAGTTGTCTTAGGCTGGAAACACACAGTCTGAGTGACATGTGAGTTACTCGTGCGAGTCTTGGATCATTCACCCGGGATGGCCTTCCCCACCTCCGGAGCAGTAGAGCTACATTGAAAAACATACCACAGAGAGTATCTTGTCCAAAGAGGAAGGGGTTGTGGCGGGTGAATGATCCGAGACTAGTGCAAGTAACTCGCATGTTACTCGGAGAGTGTGTTTACAGCCTTATGGTACCTTTACACGCCGCCACAACAGGATGGATACCAACGGCAACTTCACGTGCACGAGCACGGGCGAACGGTTACCAACGGGAACCGCACCCTCTTTACACGCCGCCACAAGGTGCGCTACGCTACGCTACATCTACAGCTAGCTACATCGCCGGGTGTCGCAAGTAGCCGTCTGTAGCTCAGCGTACCTCATTTACACACCGCAATAACAAGCTAATATGGGCGGACCTGGGGCAGGAGGGACAGCACATAGGCGTGCCACAATTGTGGATTACGAGACGTCCGTACGCTGATAGGACAAAGCAATAATACCATGATTGGCCAGCCAGCGCAGGAGGCTGATTAATACATGACGCTCGAGCAATTGCGTAGTGTGACTGGTCAGCTTCTTAAATATGCCGCCCTGTGCAGCGACAACCAATCGCAACGAAGGAGCTTCCTCCAATGATCGCTGAAGGGGCGTGGTATCCCGGAGCCTGGGTCACGCCTTAGCTACATTCCAGCTACATCGCCGGGTGTCCAGAGTTCCCTTCTGTTCCTTCTTTACACGCCGATACAGCTCGCTACAATCGGCGATGTTGCCATATGTTTATGGGCAGTGCACGGATACAGAGGTATCTGTAGCCGGCTGTGTCGTCCCGTCTTCAGACGCCGCTACTACGGGCGATATTGGCGCGACAAGCTACATTTGTAGCCTGTAGCGGGTTGTATCCATCCTGTTGTGGCGGCGTGTAAAGGTACCATTAGAGCCAGAGTCAGGCTAGTTAAACAAAGAAGGTTTGCATGGGTGAGCTCCTGGGACCCATAGAAGATTTCTTTTATGTATTTTTTCAATTTTAAATGTAAGCAAATAAGTGATTAAGGCAAGAGGTGCTGGGATGTTTTTGTATTTTTGTGGCTTTACTATGAATTGTGTTCATTTAAAAAAACATTAAACAAACAAAGTAATGTATTTTATGTGCTGTCAGGTAAATATCGTGGGCGTGATAACATGCTTTGTACAACCAGCATTATTGGCACTGCTAAATGTAGCCACACATGCGCGCGGCTATGTACCCCTCAGCTTGCAACATTTTCTGACGCTGGGTGTATGCACCCCTGGCTTCAGAGAAGCTCACTGTACTGATTGGAAGACACATACATCTGGCTTCAGAGTCGTGCGCATTACCTGAAGTGTGTTCTAAACATGAGCAGTGAGCTTTCATGAAGTTGGGAGGCATAAACCCAGCGTCAGAGAAGCTCAATACTGGGAAATACAAAGCTGCATAAATGCAAAGCTTTGGATGGCAGTGACCGTGATGCTGGTTGTGTAAAGTATTTAATCACACGCACAGGGGTGTGATACAATGCTAAGTTGCCTGTCTAGGTGGGGAAACTAACGCCCCATCAACTAGTCAAAGTCCTAATTAACATCTCATAAGCGGTCTTTAGAAATACTTTTTGTAAAGACCTGTTTATGTATGCTACAACATGAAGGCACTGCTAGGAAGGGCTTATAGATATGTGCACAGAACTGATAGTGGTTCTGGATGTACATGGCACCTAACAGGTCCCTTTAAAGTGGCTGATTTTTAGAGACCTTGATTGACAACACACACAAAAAAGCCTGTAAGCAAAAAAGACTCCCTTTAAAGAAGGCCGCATTGGACTATAGTACCTTGTGTACAAATTTAAGAGTTTTTAATGTACCAATCATGAGGCTTAACTGCACTTTGGTAGGTTACAGCCAAAAATCATCTTAAAGGGATCCTGTCACACCCTTAAAGATTACTACCCAGGAAATAAACTATATTCCTCTTGGCAGCCTCTCACTTTCAGACATAGAGGTGCGGCTGAAGCGGTTTCAGTCACCTTTCAGTACATAGTGAGTGACAGTAGTAATGACACTTTGACTGACAGCAGGCTGAACAATATATCAGTACTGAACTGTCAGTCAGTGATGGGGCGTGATTACAGCCACCACTTACTATGTATTCAGCGGTGACTGAAGCCATTCCGGCCACACCTCTGACTGAAGACCAAAAGTTGCTGGGAGGAAAAGTTCCTTTCCTCCCTGTAGCCGGGGTTTTCAGTGTGGCAGCTGGACAGTTTTAGAATGCTATTAACCTGCAGATTAACCCCATGACTGCAGGTTAATAGGGTTTGGGGACGTGACAGGTCCCTTTAAATGGAATGTTACCTGTCCATGTAACATATTTCTTTTATAAATGTTACGGTTGGAGCTACATTTTAATGCTACACATGGTGTTTTAGGTCAGGATGTGAAATAAGATCATCTACCATTTTAGTGGTGTTTTTAACAGTAGCAAAGATGGGATAATTTAGGGTGGTGATTGCTAGTTTGAGGTGTCAGAGCTTCTTGAACACTTTGCTAGCGTTTCACATATGTGCACATGTAAGCTAAATATATTGACATAATAGCAGACTTTGCAAATGTGCTAGCTTTTGAACACCTTACATTGAATGTTTGGAGTCATTAAAGTCATAAATAAATAAGACAAACGTTTGAAGCCCAGCAGTACACAGTAAAGTACATATACAATCAAATATAGAGATGTATGGAAAATGTCACCGTCATCTATAACTAATAGATGAGAAACACGCTTTGACAAATGTATGGGGAGCAGTAATGAAAGCTGGTTGGCTTTCATGCTGTGGAAATGTCACATACTAATTAAGACTTTTAATAAAAGATTTGACGCATCAATCAATGACGGGCAATCGGGTAACATGCGGTCACACATAGGTGAATTGCTTTGCTTCTTAAAGAAAAAGATAACAAACAAAAAAGGACAGATATCTCTCCTTGCAATTAGTGAGCGCATGAAGTTGAAGCACAAAAATGAGGCCAACTGCGAAAGGGGTGGGGAGGGGAGGGGGTCATAAGAAAATGCTGAACCGAAAGATAAAGGCAGTTAATTTTAGATAAAATTAATAAAACTAACCAGATGTTGGATCGCCAAATATTTTGTAATCTGGTGTAGTTGTAGTAGACATTTTTTCTAAAATTAAAGGAACAGGTCATCAGTAAAAGAAACGAATCCAAATAAAAAGAAAAATTCAAATCTTAAAGGAAAGCAAAAAAATTAAAATTTGGTTATGATAATCAAAGATTTTTTTTTCCTCTATGTCCTCATAGTCAAAGAAAAACAAAGAAAAAAAAACATTTCACTACTGCTATTAAATGCAAAATAGCTTAGCCCATGACAAAAAAATATATAAAAAAATTAGGTTACGGTCAAAAGGTGGCAGGTGCATTATGGGAGCGCTGTATTCAACTTCTACGAAGCGCTAATTAAAGGGCTGTAATGAGCAAACAGTGGTCGGCCCTTACCATGGCAATCGCCAAGCTGTGCCGTGTTACCATGCTCCACATCCTGCTCGTATCCAAAGCTGCAGAAGAAAGAAGAGATTTACGGAGAAATATTAAAAGAGCAATAAGACGGCGCACTTAAATATATGGGAAATACATTCTAGCAGCAAACACCAAAGCGACAAAATATTGTGTAAACATAGAAAGCCAATTTATACTTGTTTGTACAGGAGAATTGCTTTGTGATAATTAATAGGAATCTCTAGAGGAGCAATACTTTACCTCCCAACTGGATTCAAAGCAGATATTACAATTCCCGCTAGGATTAATGTTTTCTGTCTCCAAAGCATTACGTTGGAAATACAATATAAAATACAGAGTAATTTTTATCACTAAGCACAAATAATTTCAGTCACATCTACATGCATTGTGGTGGAAGGAAGAAATCCATAATCCTAATAAAAGAGTTTACGTATTCCTATAATCTCAGATATATCACTACTCTTAGCAGTGTAATCACACTTACAACATGCCAGGCTTGACTCTGCCGCAGGTTTCATGGTTTAGCCAAGCGCAGTAAGGGTCTCTTGAACCGATACAAGACCTGTTTGTTAATGAGAATGCTTTTGTCAAGGATTTGTGATAGAACCCGCAGCGATCTGCAACCTCAAAAGATAATTTTACATACTTTTTGCATGAGCCATATCGTTCACAACGACTCAGCGGGAGCCTGATAATGCAACTTGAAAAGGCCACAAATAAGGCATGGTGATCTTTGTCCATTTGCAAGGATAAGACTCTTCGGTCCTCGTCACTGTCACCGTAACACCTGCAGTGATGAAATCGTGCTATCCATTAATATGAGAGTATAAAAGAGGAATAGGAAAGAATAATGAGAAGAAAACTAAAGACTGGAATAATACTGGGCACAGAACCACCTCTCCATTCAGACGGACGTTGTCATAATGACATGGGCTGTCCGATCGTCAAACATTATGTCAAAATAAAGACCCAGAAAAAGAAAATCAAAAGGGTATTCTCATCTGGGACATAAAACATATTAACAGGAAATGCCACAAATATTGGAAAGATCAGGGTCTCAGTCATAGGACCTGGACTTATCTCTAGAACTGGGCAATGTCATAAGCTGTCAGCAATGGAAAGGTCACTAAATGTCATGGTTGGGCACATATTGGTTGGGTACCTAAATGTACTATAAATCAACACGGCACTCTAAACAATATAGACAGAAAATCATATACAAATATCTTGGAGTGTCAGCGTGTTCAGTTTAGAAAAAACCTTTGGACAGTGAAGGTGACCAATGAGTGGGACGGCGGCCATGAGAGATGTTGAGCTCCCCTTCAAGGGAAGTCTTCAAGCAGAGGGTGGACAGACATTTGTCTGAGATGATTTAGTGAAACCTCCTTTGAGCAGGGAGTTAGACCAGATGATCCAGGAGGTCCATTCCAACTCTACCATGCTATGATTTAATATGTTCAATGGCCAATGTTTTGGTCAACCATGAACCCTGGTCATGGATAGTCTACATCAAGAAGCTTCTCTTATAGTTCTCGGTAAAATGGAATGGAGAGATGGTGGAACATGAGTGGCTTTGTCTTTTTAATTGCATGGGAATCTGATTATTTAAAAAAAAAAAAACAAAACTTGTGCTTGGATGTGAACTTATTTTTAGCATTTCCAGTCAATTCTGTCAGGCTTGTGTAAAGACTAGGCCATGTCACAATATCTGACTAAAGTTGTAACATTTGAGTGGCCTGCAGTGTTTGGCCAAGGCATATTGATTTAAGGTTTATTCTATACACAAATCTAAATCTAAACTTCAAATGCAAACTAATTAGAATTTTACACATTAAAACAAACCTGACAGCAGGATTTACCCCTATTAACTAATTACAGTGTTATATTTGTTATTAATGATCGTGACTCTGAACTTGACCCAAACTGCAACGTAAGTCACTGATTGGCACTTCAGCTCTCCACCTACAGCCATCCATAAGTAAAACACTTCCGGGGGTTAGAGGGCGAGTTTTTTTTTTTTTTTCAATAATTTGGGACACACACTACACCCAAAAACTGTGTTTTTAAGTCCAGTGCGACCTTATCAAACACTGCATTTGTTTTGCACTAGGCCAAGCACCATCTGTATCCAACCATAGCAATGACATTCCAGTGCTTTGCAAACGTAAAGCACCAATCTCCAACCTCAACAGGTTTGCTCAACACCGGGAAGTTCGGCAACCCAAACGAACCGAATTGGAAAGTTTTGCTCATCTCTACTTGACAGGTCTCTCACTATGGGACAGACTTGTCAATCACCTGCAGTGTTGCTGAGAAGAGGTGGCCTTGAGTGGAGCAGGGCTAGTCTTGTCTCCTGCTAGGGTCCCTTGGCCTGATCTTTAAAGTATGTTTTCCCTGGAACGTGGGGGCAAAGCACGTAGCCATGAATCAGGTGAGAGGTTCCCTTTAACAACATTCGTACACGCCTCATGTAACGACTGAACCAGTCTAAACTGATTGTTTATTGCTAAGTAAATAAAGCTCACAATGCCAGACCTACAGCGGTGCACGTAGCCTTTACAGACTAAAGAAATGTTATCTGAAATATGCAATGTGGTGACAGATTATAGGATGGAAACAATTGATTGAGCAATCCGCACGTGATCATTTACACAGACATGGTCAGCTTTCTAGGAGTAACATGTGGATTTGTACAAACTCACATTAAATATGCAAACAACAACTAAACACCTCAAAATTGCACAAGGAGATTCTCCAAGATGTTACAAAGTTACTACTGAATCCGCCCAACATTAACATGTGGATCCACGTGTAAATATGTAATGTACCGTGGCGGAGGAATTATGTATTACATAATGATTTCTTTCTCTTGTTTGAACAGTCTTATTACTCAGTGAAAACAAGGATTATCATAAGACCAATATTACTTTAGGTTTGCTACTGTTTCTTACTCATATATTTGAGAATGTACTCGGTCACATCATTAGAGGTAAATAGGCTGAAAATGTGCAAATTGTGTAGGAGACTAAGTTGCATGTGAAATCAATACATTTGTTTTCTACAAGGTAATGCTTACTTTGCACGGTTGTAGGCATCAATTTCTTCCAGTAATACACTGTCATTCAGGGAAAATGGATTAGTCTTAGCCAAGATCTTTAGCACAATGCCAGCTTCAGAGCCCACATATAAGACTGTGTAATTAAGGAAAGGTCCGGCGAGGTGGTCCACGGCTACTGCGGTCAATCTATATCTGTAATAAACACGCAGAATGTTTGGTCTAGTATTATTCTAATATTTTATATTGGAACTCTAATTATAACGTAATCTAATAATATCACTCATTTACCAGTTCAGTTCATGAATAATGGTGCATAATTTAGAAAAAAAGAGAAAGAGATGAAATATAAAATATTGTATCCAAACAGGACTTCTCCAATATTGTATTAAAGATTATGGAAGTCAAAGAAGCGTTCCTCTCTATTTCCTCCAAAAAAAATAAATAAATAAAAAATAAAACAAAGTGATGTGCAAATACTAAAATATTAAGGTTCAGGTTATTAGTACCGAATACCATGAATTATTCCAGTATTTGTCACTGGTGCGAGTCAATGGGGAACTCAATCATTTTTCTGAGAAATCTTCCTTAAAAATACTCGAATAACCCGGACCCGAATATTTTAGTATTCACTCATCACTAATCTAATATATAAAGCTGAATGTGTGTATTGTATGTGTGTGTATATCCGGGATTGGCATCTACACCGTCGCAAGTAAGCCACAAAAATTTGCACAGTCACACGTCTGGACCCCGAGAGAGCGTCATAGGCTATGTTGTGAGGCGAAATTTTAACCCTGCGCATTCCAGTTCACCAAACAATTTTGCCCCTATCCACATAATGGGGAAAAAGTGAATGGAAAAGTGTTGGAGGAAAATCGACAGCTGTCAGCTATAGAGACAAAATTTTGCACAGTCACACGTCTGGACCCCAGGAGTGTCATAGGCTATATTGTGAGGCGAAATTTTAACCCCGCGCATTCCAATTCACCAACAATTTTGCCCCTATCTATATATGGGGAAAAAGTGACAGTTACCAGATGACAGTTGTGAATAAGAGGGGCTTAATGATAGCACCAAAGACTAACAGCACATACCAGCATATAGTCACTAAGGTGGGGCCCCAACATGAGATATTCACCACACACGGGGACATGTATACACACCACATGCACACAAAGAGTAACAGCAAGTGTATAGTCGCTAAAGTGCAGCACCAACATTGGATACTCACCACGCACCCGAACAAACACACACACACCACAAAGAGACACACACAACACAGAGACACACACCTCCCCCAAGGGGAACACAACACACAACTCTATAGCGACACATGCACTCACCCCACAGGGTCACACACACACCACAAAGAGACACACATAACACAGACACACACACCACACAGACCCCCCCCCCACAGGGACACACACACATAGCCACCCTATAGGAACACATGCACTCACCCCACAGGGACACACACACACATCACAAAGACACACACAACACAGATACACACACACACCACACAGACCCCCCCCCCCACAGGGACACACACAATACACTCCCTATAGGGACACATGCACTCACCCCACAGGGACACACACACACAAAGAGACACACACAACAAGACACACCACACAGACCCCCCCACACAGGGACACACACATACACACCCTATAGGGGCACATGCACACACCCCACAGGGACACACACACCACAAAGAGACACATACAACAGAGACACACACCACACAGCCCCCCCCCACAGGGACACACACATACACACCCCAGGGACACATGCACTCACCCCACAGGGACACACACACACCCCAGGGACACACACACCACACAGACAGACAAAGATGTGCACAAATCACCTCACACAACTCGCCTCATGCGTGTGCTATCTTTATTTTCCAAACATAAACATCTGATTAAAAACAGCCAATGTGCAACACATGTGCCATATAGGGAATTAAGGCAGATGTCAGTCACATGAGCCGTCTATTATGTGTATGTGTGAGGTAACATATACTGCCCGGCCAGGGGGAGGGATTACTGTTGGCTGGAGATTTATTAGGCTGCCTATAGCAATCAATCACAGCTCAGCTTCTATTTTCCTACAGGTCATTAATATGACATATTCAAATTCAATGTTGTTATAGCTAACAGCAGTTATTTATTAACCTGGGCGTAGCCGGGTACTACAGCTAGTAACCTATAAAAGAGCAGCTTCGACTGTGGTGGACCCTAAGGAACCATATATTACACGGTTGGTCATTAATAAGTTCATCCCTGCAGGTTATGTGTGACCATGCCACTAATCTTCTCTGATTCTTATTCTTTTACTTATCAGCATTCGAATATAAAATCTCTACTTGGAAAATCTCTTCTTGAAATTAGCTATAGAAGAGTGAAACCCTGCCTGTACCCGAGCAATCAGATTAGGGGAGAAACTATGCAGAGAGTGATCGTTTCCTACAGTGCCCCAACAGGGTAAATGAAGCATTACACAGTGCCCATTTATATTAATCCTCTAAGTAATAAAGAATAGGACAGGTCCTCCACAGAGGGGGAAAGTCATTATACCAGCATTCCACTCTGGAAAAGAGAATTCTCAAGAGACTTTCCTAACAAAAGTATGAAAATAATATTTTCTTTTACCGAAACACCCCTTTAATTTAAAGTTCTATACTATACACTGTACCTGACACGAGTTTTTGTGAACCACGGCTCTTCAACAATAGATGGGACTGCAGAATCCATTAAAGGATGGGACTTTATAAAGGCCAGGGTTTCATCTGGAAATTCAGTGGAGTACCTGTAATCTTCACCAGAACCATGTCTTGCACAGCAGCCCGGTCTACAAAAAGGATTAATGATATATGACCCTGATATAATATTTCGTAATTTTATCAAGACCTTACAAAGGGAAGCATATTTTTTAGCACTTTTTGTTAAACATCTCTGAAGCTAATCTCCATTTTATTCTTTAATACCTTGGTTTGGGAACTTTATCTTCAGGTACAGCTGTCCAAACAGAGTCTGGAGTCTTTTGTTCTTTAAATCTTCCTCTGAATGCTTTCTCAATGTCATCCATAGTAAAAGCACAAACCGCCGAACCTGGTATGCTGAGAAAGGAGCAGAAAATAAGAAATTCTTTCTTGTGCATTTTACGCAATGGAAACAATTGCACAAGCATGAAGAAAGTGAAAGACTCTATTTGATGTCACTGTCTCCTTCTCTTTACCTATTTAGCTGAGTAGTAAACACGCCAACAACAGTGGGAACTCCATTGATTTCTATTATGTCTGTTATAGACTGCAGAACATCAAAGTAGAAGAATGAATCCCCCGGAACAGAGCAGTTGAGTCTTGCCTTCACGAAAGAAGTCCAATGTTTTTCAAGAACCCTTTGAGAGCCTCCTAGGTCATTTTTGCATATTCGTGCTACACGTGAATGTACAGCCTGGAAAACAGTCAAATCCATAAAAGGTGAGGAAGCACATATGTGTAAGTGCAATCATCAGCATTACAGGAAGGGTTAGTGAGGCCACACTAACCAAAATCAGTATGTCACAATTCATTTGTTGTTACATTATGCTACCTCTGTTCCTTGGTAGGCAGAAAATTTTGTACATTTTTAAAGGGAGCCTGTCAGGCGACTGTTTCTCAAAATATGGGCACCAAGATTCAGCAAAGTACAAATTTCTTTGAACGTCCAGAGAAAGAACAGTTTGAAAAACCGGCCAGAGACTATAAGGAGGGACAAGACTAGTCTAGTCTAGTCTGCTACAGACCCCAGCCGGCTTATCCCTGAACTGCTCCACTTGAATGACAGGTCTCTGCCATATGTAAATATTAGAAGAGACCTCTCAATCAAATAGAATGGAGAAGCAAGCCGGGAGCGGCACTGGACTAGCCTCATCTTTCCCTATAGTCCCTCTTGCCAAAGAATTTCAGAGAAAAACATGTCTGACTGCAATTGTTCAGCCACTGTGATTCGTGGTGATCATAGTTTGGGCAGCATGAAACAGCTAATAATAATATTTATTCATTTATATATCGCTATTAATTCCATAGTGCAACAGTTGGCAGGTTCCCTTCATGATAGCAGTGAACTAGCAACAAAATGCAAGTTATTTGGCTGAATCCTACTGCAAGCTAGTAGACTCTGTTGTTCCGACTTTTTTTTTTCGAGCTCAAAAGAAGACTTGTTGGCTTTACAAATTGTTTTGCAAGTTATGCATTTAAAACCATAATCTTACTACATCAATTTCACGTAGTACTCCCATGTTAGACTACGACAACAAACACCATGTAGTGGTGCCCTGTAATTAATACTAAAGTCACATGGGTGAATGTGTCACTGACACCCGACAAGAGCATCGCACCCTTCACCTCCAGCTGTAAATGGTCTCAATGTGGCCCCTCTAGGTGGTCTACCCCTACCCATGATTACATAGTATCTGACAAAACTCTTTTTTTTGCCCTCCAGAGATAATCTATGTATTTTTTTTAGTAATTTTGTTTTTCCAACATATTAAATTGAATAACTAGATTCAGAGTAAATGGAGCCATGATCAAAACTAGGCCTATAAAAATGTAAAATTAGAAAAGGTTTAGGATTTGGGTGTCATGCACATGAAGCTGCCTGCAGATTATTCAGTCGTTTATGGATTGGGTGCTACAGCGGTTGTATAGTAATCCATTGGAGTGGAAGTCACTTCCTCTCATATAAAGAAGTAGTGAAGATTCTATACACTTTTCCTTTACTTGGATCACACATTCTCTACAGGTATGCTTTCTGCAAGCTCTAGTTTGTCTGAATTAGGCACTGAAGGAAAGCAGACAGTATTTAACTGCAGCCTGATGTCCATTTTAATGCACCACTGAGCAAAGCCCATAACATTCACACAGATTCCCCACCTTTTGTGAAGTCTTTAATTAACCATGCGTAAATGGTTTAATAATTTACAGCGGAATGTCTATAATGTGGCCAAAGTATCATAAACTGCATTTGTGTCATTTAAATATTTAACATTTGGGAGTCACAATGGAACCTGTGTTGAGATATAAACATATTTATGCATTTAATTCTTGCCAAGAAATAAAGTGATTTCCTAATCAGGGTCATACAGGAATCTGAAAGCCATTTTGCTCTCGGATAAAGCCATGCATTCTTTCCTGCACATTTTAAGAACTGATAACACACCTAGGCTGCATCCGATAGATTCGTTTTCTGGGTCATGTAAAGTCCGTCTTTGAAGATTAATTAAAGAAAAGAGTGAAGCAAATATCTGAGTAATAGATTGCGGTTTGAGAAGCAGATGAGAATGAACAGCCCCAAGGCTAATGGATAATTTTATAATAGCAGAGAGATTTAGCAGGCAGCGACTTGCTCAAAATGTTATGCCAAATTGGTGAACTTGGACTCATCTTTACTATTGCAATGTTAAATACCAGAACTTGGAATACCCCCAAATCTGCACTTACCTTGCCTAAATTATTATGCTCCACAGCTATCTCTCGGAAAAAGAAGTAGATGTAGTTCCCGTACTCAATGGCGTGGAGAAAATGCGGCTCTGGAATTCGAGAGGACAGGACACGTAGATCAGTAATATTGTATAAGATGCACAACACATATCCGAATGTACAAACTGAACCGTGAGCGCCGAGCTCACATAGCTCCGACCTGATGCATTCTTATACCTGAGGATTCTAGCTTAATTGATCCTCCAGACTTTAATGCTGTCTAATGGAGTGTAAAAGGACCTCAAAGGATTTATATTACAGTTCACATTTTTTTACTGCAGAATCAATCATAAACCATTTTGCAAAAGGGGAAAAAAAAAATGCAGTTGGAGTAAAGACCTTGATGCATCAGCATGCAAGATTTAGCTTCATCATACAGCGGTGTCAAACCTAAAAGGGTCCCGGGTACTTAATATGCATCATATTTCTCAGAAATACTATTAAACTGTGTTACGCTTCATTCCCATATCAAGTAGGTGCCTGATCTCTTTGTCATTATTAATAAAAGCTCGCTTTCAAGTACCTTTTAGCCACTTGGAGTCATATTTAATTGTCCTCAGAGCAAATCCATCCCCCATGCTCCGATAGATTACAGCATCGCTGGCTTGGAAGTCAGCCATGGTGGCAGAGTATAACTTCCCATCTGAGTGAGAAAGAAGAACGCCTTATTATATGATCAACCACAAACATATATCATTAAATTGTGTGTTTTTTTCCATAGAAATCTGTTATCAATGCACGGAAATGTCAGCATTTGCACAAAACGCTACCAAGCAATATGAACTGTGTATTGAGGTTATAACATCTGGCAATTGTTATCTGGTGTAAAAACAGCTACACTCTAAAGATGCCAAAAACCAAATAAGGGATATTGGCAGTGGAATACACATTAAATACTTTTTTTAATACTTGCAGATCTAAAGTCTATCCGACTAAGTTAAAATATCTAGAAAAAAATTAAAAAGGGCCTGACTGGAGCAAAGACTATGATCTGGATTACTAAAAAAAAAATCACTAAACAATCTTACTTTCCTAATTCAGTTTATCCTTCTGGTGTCTTGAAAATGTTTTGTCACTGTTTATTATGGTCAGGAAAAGGCAAGTCTTAAGCCCCCGTCACACTAAGCGAGATCACTGCTAAGTCACAAATTTGGTGACGCAACAGCGACCTCAACAGCGATCTCGCTATGTCTGACACTTAGCAGCGATCAGGCCCCTGCTGTGAGATCAATGCTCGTTACAAACCGTTCTGGCCAACTTTTTGATCGTTGGGGTCCCGCTGGGCAGCATACATTGCTGTGTTTGACAGGGACAACAACCAACGATCTCAATACTACAGGTCTGAGAAACAGGGTCCCAATGACCTCCGTATCATTCCGGATCGCTGCTGGGTCGCTGGTGAGATTTTACTGTTTGACATCTCACCAGCGATCCCGACAGCGACGCACAAGCGATCCCGGCAGGTCAGATCGCTGGTACGTCGTCAAGTGTGACGGTACCCTTACCTCAGCTTTGTTATACTTTCATATACACAGATATAGAACAAGTTACATAGCTAGGACATGCTACAATCCAGTCAACATTGTAGTTAATAGGCTATTCACATCCTATAAAGTCAAGACTTGTCAATTTATGGTCATTGGAACCTGCCTTCTTATTTTTACTTTGATTGGGCCACTTAACTGTACAGTCACTTCAATAGGCTCATTATATGGCTGAGGCACTGCTGTACAAGGAAAGAACCATGAAGGTGACACACTTTGTTCTCAGGATCGGTGAATGTCCCAAAGGTCAGATCACCACCAATCATAAAGTGACGACATATCCACAGCAATCAATTCACAAGCTGGCCCTGACGCTACATAGCACATTACAGTTTACTTCTATTGTTAAATATAATATTATGTAATATTACGAAAACGCTCAAACTAATCTTCCATAGTGGTCTAAAGTGCTGTAATGAATACATGCTTTAATGATGGTTTCTCAGTTACCCAACAAACATAAAATTGCAAATAGGTGTCAAAGAAATGAGGCTATTTATTTCTTGGTCCTAACAATTATTGGGCAATATTCTAAGTATCTGACAAATATTTTACCAGCAAAAAGAGCCACATTGGTTTGTCTGGCATCAAATGGGCATCTTGCCAAGCCACTTATTTCTTCCCCGTCATATTCCAAAGTGCTTAACTGTAAAGTAGAAAATAGATAATTCAGCAACAAAACCCTGTGCACGTTCCCATTGCACCTCAGCCCTAAATTTCTAAATGGCTTTATAATATTTAATTTAATAGTTTAGCACCTGATGAATTCATGGACATTGTTTTTCGTTACCAATTTTAAGTGGCTGTGACAAAGGAAAACCTGATGATCATTTATTACAGATATATTTGACATTTTAAGTACTATGGAACCAACCCCCTATGGTTCTGAGCAGTTAATCATGTGTATATCTGGCTCGTTACGGTTCAAGCAATAGGTTAATCCACCTACTTAGAGCTTTTATCTTCAGTAACCAGCATAAGAATTTTAATAACATATATATTATATCACATGCAAAATATTTTGTTATGTACAGCTAAAAAACAGTTGAGTTGCTATCTATTTCTGGGTTTATATATTTAGTGTAGATATTCCACTTTTTTTACATATATTAATCAGATAAAACAATCCCCTCCCCCAATCTCTCCTTTCTAATATCAACCCCTCTGATGTTGAGCATGTCAAAGTAGGAGCAAAATCAGCAGTGACATGTCTGTAAGGGCTGTTATTCAAGGTCTGGTCTATTAAAAGTTGGCAGTTTTAACGGGACGCTATCATCAGATTGCCCATTATTAAAATCAAGAGAGAAAAAAAAATCAGCTCTCCATAATGATGTCCATTAAGACTGCTCCAGCACAGAACCTATGCCTGGTTCAGGCTATGCTAAGCCAATGAAAAAAAGTGAAAATCTCCAGCAAGCAGAGAAGAGATGAATATTGATGGGAGTGTAGGTGTGCCACGGTCCGCGCTGCTCCAGGGCTTAAAAAAACTCACCAAAGAGACAGTCAGATTTCCATCCTTTATTCTCCTCCTCCTACGCGTTTCGGCGCCTAGCCTGGCACCTTCATCAGGGTATGAAGGTGCCAGGCTAGGCGCCGAAACGCGTAGGAGGAGGAGAATAAAGGATGGAAATCTGACTGTCTCTTTGGTGAGTTTTTTAAGCCCTGGAGCAGCGCGGACCGTGGCACACCTACACTCCCATCATCTTTCTGGATTAAACCACTGTTCAGTGGACGGTGGAGGTCCTGCAGCAGCTTGGGATAATATTTCCAAAACGCCTTCAAACCAGTTGTGGGGATCACAACTGCACCAGGTGAGTGGCTTCTCGGCATCACACCATTACCATCAGTGTCACTAGTGATAGGGCACTATTGCGCCTCTTGTCCCCCACCCTTTTATATTTTTAAAGAGATGAATATTGGCATTATCCAAAACCTTCAATTTATTAATCCAAAAGAGTGACACATGTACACTAACACAAACCCTAAAGAACCCCTACTAAAAACCGACGCGTTTCGGTGGTGCTGCCATAATGATGGTGTCAGTCTTTTGGATTAATAAATCGAAGCTTTTGGATAATGCCAAGATTCATTTCTTCTCTTCCTGCTGGAAATTTTAGTTTTTTTCATTGTTTAAATCAGGATTCTACATTATAGGGAACCTGTCACCTCGATCTAGCCCTCTAACCTATCACTAGCTGTCCCTCTACCTTCCTAGCTAATCCCTAGCCATCCCTGTCTCACCTAAAAGGGCCCTAAGAAGATGAAGAAAAAAGAGTTATATACTTACATGCAGTCTGGGTGGGCAGGCTCCGGGACTCCATTCCTCTTCCTCGCTTGCTTGCAGCACGCCCCACTATGTGTCATCGATCCATCCCTTGATCTCCTCCTCATTTGAAAATTCCCGCCTCTTCTGATGTATATGCTCTGGCCAGAAAGTCATATCCGGCCCGGTGCATTGTGGGGGGTAATCACGTGGTACACCTCGGCTTCAATATGCGCACTGTGAATGCGCTGGGCAGTACCATGTGATCAGCCCCCACAATGCACCGGGCCGGATATGACGTTCCGATCGATGCATATACATCAGAAGAGGAGGGATTTTTCAAATGAGGAGGAGATCAAGGGATGGATCGATGATGCCAAGCAGGGCATGCTGCAAGCATGCGAGGAGGAGGAATGGAGCACCAGGAGCCCGTCCACAGCAGACTATGGACACAGACTACATGTAAGTATATAACTATTTTTCTTCATCTTTATAGGGCCCTTTTAGGTGAGACAGGGATGGCTAGGGATCAGCTAGGAAGGTGAAGGGACAGCTAGTGATAGGTAGACCGAGGTGACAGGTTCCCTTTAAATATATATATTTCACAGTCTGCATGAAAAAACATTGTACTCTTGCAATTTTCACATTGGCCTCTGGTACTTTGATAGACTTTAACTTTTCGATTGTTTCAAGAGGCAATACATGGACATAAGTTGACAGTGAGGCTCATCCGACCTTATCTTTTGTGCTGCGGCATCTAATGAGTGTGTGCAACAGTCATTGTGGAGCGGGAAGGAGCGGGGTCAGCAATGACATTGCCCATTGTGAATGGTGGATGCTGTGTTATCATGCTGTGTTATCAGTTGTGTATCCTGTCTCTGCTGATTAGGTGCCTGTTGTAAACTATTCCTTAAAAGACAGGAAATATGAGTCTAAAAAAGCCCTAGTGTTCAGTGTGAACATTTCAAGATTAATATTATTTTTAAACACAGATCATGATTTGAAAAAAAGCCAACATTTCCAAAAACACAACAACATTGCCCTTATTAAAAGAAACAAAGTAATCTTGTAGATGTGATTCATACTAATGGCTAACAAAATGAAAATAAATGATGTTACAAAGTTATTAGCCATTAAAAGATATCATATGTACAAGATTATTATTGTGTTTCTCCTGTTGAGAGCCATCAATATTTTTCAAGTACCGTATATACTCGCGTATAAGCTGAGTTTTTCAGCCCAAAGATTGGGCTGAAAAGTCCCCCTCTCGGCTTATACGCGAGTCATACAGGACCCCCTCACTGTTTGGCGCCCCCACCTCACAGGATGCCGCCCCCCCCCCCCCCCCGCATGCAGCGCTGTGCATATACATTACCCGACTATCAGCTGTCACCCTCCGGTGGCGATTCGCAGCTCCCGGCTCCGGCTTCCATCTTCATCTCTGTCTTTCTGCATGTCACATGACCGGCCGGCGGCGCGATGACGTCATCGCGATGAGCCCCGGCCACAAAGCAGGAAGACAGAGATGAAGATGGAAGCCGGAGCCGGGAGCCGCGAATCGCCACCGGAGGGTGACAGCTGATAGCCTGGTAATGTATATGCGCAGCGCTGCATGCGGGGGGGGCCATCCTGTGAGGTGGGGGCGCCAAACAGTGAGGGGGGCCAGTCTAATACCTCTGGGGCTGCTGTGTATACCCCTGGGGCTGCTGTGTATACCCCTGGGGCTGCTGTGTATACCTCTGGGGCGGCTGCTGTAATAATGCTGGGGTCTGTATATACCACTGGGGAGGCTGCTGTATACCACTGGGGCTGTATATACCTCTGGGGCTGCTGTGTACTACCTAAGGGCTGCTGTATACTACCCATGGGGCTGCTGTATACCCCTGGAGCTGCTGTGTATACCCCTGGGGCTGCTGTGTATACCTCTGGGGCGGCTGCTGTAATAATGCTGGGGTCTGTATATACCACTGGGGAGGCTGCTGTATACCACTGGGGCTGCTGTATATACTGCTGGGGCCTGCATACCACTGGGGAGGCTGCTGTATACTACCACTGGGGGGGCCTGTATACCACACTGCTGGGGGCTGTATACCTGTGCTGCGGTCCACCCTCGGCTTATACACGAGTCAATAGGTTTTCCCAGGTTTTGGGGGCAAAAGTAAGGGGGTCGGCTTATACACGGGTCGGCTTATACACGAGTATATACGGTATTTAACTTGGTCCCAAAAGCTTTTTTCTTTCAAAACATAAATGTAACACAACAACCTCATTTCAGGTTATAGCTTTTCTTTAGGAAATCATAAAGAATTTTCATCATTTCAAATGCCTTTCTCAGAATTATGAGAACTATTCTCCAGAATATAGTTTCCTACAGTATATATGTATAAGAGTTCAACTGGTCTGAACATACCGTTTGGATAAATTGAGAAACTCTTTCGAGATTTTGAAATCTAAATAATTATAACTAGACATTAATTTTTCCCACTACTCGATGAATGATGATCCAATCTATAATTGAACCTCAGAGCAAAGACTCCAGGGTCCATGGTTATATTAATCTGATCAAATCTTAGTATTATCAATTGTCTGAGATTGAAAAGATTAGCATCCAAGTACATAAAGATTTAAAGGCCTTACTTACCCTGTAGTATCGACACATGGGGTTGAAAGCATTTGTGCCACAGACAAAGACCATCTCATCATTCCGTGGAACAAAAACCTTGATGTAGTTATGGCATTCATCCTGAATCACAAATACATGAAACATTAGAACTCTGAAGCTTCTTTCGATCAACGTCACCTTTTGATGTTTAGCCTTCAAGAGTCCAGAAATACCTTGTGTTTGCCTTTCATTGCACAATTCTTTCGGTCTGGTTGACCCGATCTCCATGTCAACTTCTGAAGAAACAAAATCAGCAAATAAAAGAGAAAGTGAATGACATTTTCTTTTTTTTCTTCTTCTTCTTCTTCTTTATCCTTTATGAGTCAAAGCAGCTTTTTGATGGCAGTCATGGAGGACGTTCACTTACTCTGCTTGGTGTGACTTCGGTCTTGTGCACCTCATTTAAATTTACGGCATAAACTTGATCTCTGTGGCAGATAAAGAAAGAAGAGACTTCAGGAAATGGAGAAAAGTGCTGGCCTTCGAGTTATTCATGCATAGCATGACAAATGTATTTTCAAGGCCCTTGTCAGACAATACACATGTTCTGCAGCCATACTAAATTTCTTTGTCTGGAGAGGAGGTTATTGCCGGATTACATTTTTCCTTCTTTAGTAAGAGTATCATTTTCATTCGCTTTCTTCTTGTGACAAAGCAATCTAACCTTCTTTCCATGTGTTTTGAAGAGCTGGCCTATGCATGTTTTAGCAGGCTGTTCTGGCACAAATCATCCATCAATGGAGAGGTTTTAATCACAATTCTGAAGATCAATGTCTTTCCATGGTAAAAATGGTCAACCTGCATTTACTAGGATTTTCAATTGGACTCAATCAAGAAGTTTGCAACAACATATTAATCTATCATGCTTAAAAATGTTTTGGCAACTAGTTACTCACAGCCATTTTTTAAATGTATTAAAAATGAGGATAGAGAACAAATATTAAGTCTAAAACTGCAATTGCTCATCTGTGTGACACGTCATTGAGTTTTTTCAGTTTTTTCGGGCCACAAACTAACCTACAGTTTAATAAACACGCATCTGTTCTAGAAACTGGTCCATGTGTCCAATCCATGAGACTCTAAGAATGTCCTATTCTCGTCTGTTCTGCAGATCAGACGCATCCATTAACATCTATGAAGATCTGTCTTTCATTCCTTTTTACACAGAACCCTGTAGCCTTTAATGAATGAGTTGTGTGAAATGGACTTTGTACTTCAGTTCTACATTTGTTTCTATCTGATCCATAGTTGAGAGACAATACACAAATAAAATTCAAATAGTGTACCTGCTTCAGTAAAAAAAAATGGAGGCAACAAGGATGAAATTTGAAATAAAAATGTGTCCTTTCTCTTGGATGATACCACTCACATGGATGTGTACATGCATCCTAAGCTTCATGGTATTTTATAGGGTTTGTCTTATTAAGACGACTCCTTCTAGACTGCATCCAAGCTGTTGATCAGTTTATCTCCATGGATCTGTGACCAACTAACATTTACCCTACAGTGGCTTTTAACTTTGCATTGCTGGGTGTTCAACTGAATGAACAACCATGTAATATAGTACATGAAGAGATCGATGCAGAATAAGGGCCACTCATTATTAGTGGTTAACTGTCTTGGCTAAAAAAGGTAATCAAGAGCAAAGAGGCATATGTCAAAGGGTTGTCTGGATTGCTAAGTATTTAATGTATAATACAGCAGGCGAAATATATATTGAACATGTCAACAATTTTCTAAGTAAATATTTTGTCCCATTCTTCCACACAAACACTCTTCAAATCCTGATGGTTCCATGGGCTCCTTCTATGACCTCTGAGTTCCTTTTATAAATTTTCTATTGGATTCAGGTCAGGTGATTGGCTGGATTATTATACTTAATTTCATAATCTGAAACCAATGTCCTTGGCTATGTGTTTGGGATCATTGACTTGCTGAAATGGACACCTTCATTTCATCCTGGTAGATGGCGCAGATTTTTATCAGGAATGTCTCGGCTCATTTGTCCATTCATCCTTCCTTCAATTATATGAGGTCAGCCAGTGCTGCATGCTGAAAAACGGGCTCCACACCATGATGTTCCACCCTTCAAACTGCACTATTGGTATAGTGTTTTTGGTGTGATATGCTGTGCCTTTTGGCCTCCAAATATGGTGTGTATTATGGCATCCAAAGGGTTAAATTTTGGTCTCATCTGATCATACTATATTCTCTCAGTATTTCACAGGCTTGACCAAATTTGTTGTGCAAACTATAAACAGGCTTCAACATTCGTAGACTGTGAGCCCACGCGGACAGGATTTCTCCCCTCTTGTACCTGTATGACTGAATTGTCCACATTTATTGTTACTTGTATTGTTACTATGTTACTTGTCCTAGTCTGCCCCTTTTAGCATGTAAAGGGCCATGGAATATAATGGCGCTATATAAATAAAATAATAATAACATGCTTTTTGTTCAGCAATAGTTTCGTGTGGTAAATGTGCATACAAGACATAAGAGGAGTGAGTTTCTTATTGCTTTCTTTGAAACAATTGTACCTGCTGATTCTAGGTCTTTCTGTAGGTCTGGACAGCTGTTCCTTGTCTCTTGGATAACACTTCTAATAATTATTTTCACTCCTATGTTTAAAATATTATAGGGAGCACCTGGTCGTGGCCGGTTTATTGTGACAGATGTTCTTTCCGATTATAGATTCTGGCCCCAACAGTGCACAAAGGGATCTTCAGCAGTTTAGAATTTCTTCTGTAGCCACTGCCATCAGTATGTTTTGCAACAATAAGATTGCGAAAGTCTTGAGACAGCTCACTGGTTTTACCCATCATGAGATGTTTCTTGTGTGGCACCTTGGAACTGATACAACTTTTTATAGGCCATTAGTTGATCCAGCTGCTATTATTTTTCACTAAGCGTCAGGATTACTTTGCAATTACTAATAGATTTCAGCTGGTGTTGTAATGATTCACAGCTTTTTCACCTTCATGAGTTTGATATTATTACACTGAATCATTATTACACATCACTAAATTTATTTATAGTTTGATTTCTTTATGAGAAATTCAAGTCAATAGCACCTTTAGAAATATATTTACTTAGAAAATTTGGTGACTTATTTCACACGCAGTGTATGCTCTGTCCTATTTAATGTATTATTAAAAAAGATAATTCATTTATTTGCAAGTTGTTGGTAACTTTGACCAAAAGGCACAATTAAAATTTCAATATAGCACAACTACTTATACCAATACTAATGAATCTCTCTCACTTAGGAATAATGCATGGGGTTGTTAAACTGGTAAATTCAGCTGCTCACGTGGCCCCGTATGACTTGGTTGTTTTTCTATTTCTGTTCCTTTCCTTCCTAAGCATGAAATCTAATATATTGATAGAGATTACTATTTTCATTTCCTAAATCGAAGCTTTTCTCTGAGCTTTAAAAATAACTGCCGAAACGTAAAATAGAATACAAGTCCAATTCATATAAACAGATTAAAGGAAATTACCTTCCAGCAACATAAAGTGTGTCTCGAATTTTTAACATGAGTTGAAAGTCCAAGCTGTGCTGCGATTCATTGCCTGAAGGGCGTCCTCTAAATACTGGATATTGCCTTGAATCTGCAAGTTAAAATGGGATACACCATCACTCTGGATTACACAGCTCAAGAATCAATAGACAGAATTGATTAGCTGTATATACTAGGTGTAGAAGGGTTTAAGCTAAATCCCTATTGCAGCATCTTGAATATAAATGAATAAAATATAACTAATGTCAGCAAATGTAATTTCCTTCTATTTTAAATGGTGTGGTCCTTCACAGACTACATGATACACCTTCTAGCATGTTCTCATGGAAAAGCAGTGCACAACAAGCTACAAAGAGTTCAACCAAATTAATCCAGCTATACAATTCTTTGCAAATAACTGAGTACAATTAAACTTTATATCTACAAAGCCCATAACTTATTCATATATCTATAGAGGACCTGTCACTTTCCCACTTCTCCACAAGTGTCTTCTTGATAACCAGGGGCGTAACTACAATAGGTGCAGGGGTTGCGATCGCACCCGGGCCCTGCAGCCTAGGGGGGCCCCAAAAGTCCCTTTGGCCTATAGAAAAAAGACTAATACTATTAAAGATTTGCAATAATTGGGGACCCCGTTGAAGCTTTTGCATCGGGGACCCTGGGCTGAAGTAACGCCACTGTTGATAACCAATTCCACTTGGCTAAAGAAACCAGTTATTTACGGGGAAGAGAAAAGGAACAGAAACGCGATGGGAGGTATGATTGTTTATTTTTTTTAAGGTGTGTGCCATGATTGAGGCCCATATACCAGGTTGAGGGACAAATACCAGGATATGAGCACAAATGCCATGATGGGGAATTATGTATTAGGATATGGGGCACATATCAGTATTTGGGCCAAATGCCAGGATAGGGGATCATGCAGGCAGGATATGGGTAACATCCAGTATAGGGACCATATGACAGGATGGGATATCATGTACCAGGATATGAGGCACAGACCAGGATTGTGCTATATGCTAGAATGGGGATCATATACCAGGATATGGGTCACATACCAAGATACGGACTTGGATGGAGCACATATACTAAGATGGGAAACATATATGCCAGGATGGAAGGCATATATACCAGGATGGGGAGTATAAACCAATATGAGGATATATACCTGGATAGGGCCCATGATATGGCATTAGTACAAAATTTGAGGACATTACCCCCATAACAGTGTCAGCAGCAAACCAATATGAGGATATATACCTGGATAGGGCCCATGATAGGGGCATTAGTACAAAATTTGAGGACTTTACCCCCATAACAGTGTCAGCAGCAGATCCTTCCCAGTGCATTATGACATTTTTTGCTTACATTTTTCTTTCCCTATTTTCTTCATTAAACCTGCATGTGTCTTATATTCCAATGAGTCTTATAAAGCGAAAAATACAGTATATTAAGAAAGAAATCTAAAATTAAAGGGATCCTAAAGATAGAATGGCCTTGTGCTTCTGCAAAAAATAACTTTTAAAAAATGACATGAAGTCAGCCTTTTTACAGTTGAGACTTCATGGTGTACTTGAGGGTTAAAACTTAGCTTATGGGGGTACAGAATATTATTTTTTAATAGTAATAGAATTAGGGCAGGAAAGACAAAAGTTATCTCAAGGGGTACATACAGTAGGACAGGAACATATGAAAAAAGGGCTCTATCTAGCATAATACATCTTTTAGCTGTCTCTTTCTTCATTCTACTAGTCACAGTAGTAGAACTATTTGGAAGCTCACACTTTGGTTTTCACCATCTCTGATACACTCGATATATACAACAAACCTGATAAATATATGACAGATGTAAGAAAAGAAAGAATACTTACAGTGATAATCTACAATGTTGATAGGCTCGTCATCTTCAGGGAAACTAACTGCATAGACCAATGACGCCATTACCAGCACCATGCCAGCATGAAGCACACACAGCGTCATGGTTCATAAAATGGACGAGTCCACGTTTGATAACAGGTATTGACCTACAAGAAATTGAAAAAAAAAATATTAGCTATCTTTGCATTGATTGAAGTAGCTATATATTCTTTCCAACCATCTATATTTTAGGATAATGCCAAAATGACTCCCTTCTCATGAATAAATATATCAGTCAAGGTTCATACATGTTATTATAGCCAACGATTAACAATCTTCCTCAATCAGAGGATTCTACATATCATAGAAAACATATAATCACTTTATTAAAGGTTTGATTAAATGGACTTCTGCTCAATCCAGGGCAGCAGGTGGGAAGTAGTTGCCAGTGACCCACCTGTCTGACCAGTCAGAATTAGAGCTGCCACTTAAGCAGGGTGTTGGGGAGAAGCCGCCTGGGTCTGCCGACTACCAGGTGGCTTGGTCCCATGCATTCTGTCCATAAATCAAGTAACATGTATCAACCGTTTTCCTACAGTGATGAAAAAATGGAAACAAAATTTTCAAAACATCAATTTATTAAGTAATGAGTATAAGCAATACACACAGGAATATACACACTTACAAGCCTTGGCTGCTTTCAATAAGATATATGATTATCTGAGGATTGTTCAGCCACACTGAATGAATATGTGATTACCCAGCATTGCCTAAACATGCTACCATGTCCTTCGGGCACGTCTGAGACGTCATTGATCGGCAATTGCAAAGAGAGCCGCCAGCAGCGGATCTTGATTATTTGCATGTCCAAGTGCATTCAACGTGGCAGGACATTCCAAGGACAGTTATTAATAATCGGACTGATAGCAGCCAAGGCGTGTAAGAGGGTATATTTCTGGATGTGGTGTTCAAAAGCAATGCTGAAGAAATTGAGATGTTTCGAAAGTTTTGTTTTCATTATTTTCATCATTTCCATATCAGCAGCATGTCTATCCAGTGATTTCAATCATTTCACATTTTTTAATTTGAAAGCAGTCTTACTTTGCAGCATATATTACACATCTAATAGAAAAGAGAAACAAAGTGGACCTATATTGCTTTTTAAATAAATGCAATTTATTAGGTAACATACAAGTAACGCACATTTAAGGTGCAAAATTAGATGATCGGTAGGTACATAAGTGGTACTACAGATGCTAATATGACAAAACAAGATATACACGTATATAATTACAAAAGTGCAGATAAAGTTCAATGAACCTGCAACCTGTCACATGTGTATAGATTGATAAATTGATAGTTTGACAGATAGATAGATAGATAGATAGATAGATAGATAGATAGATAGATAGAAGGATTGCAGCTCTCCTTGGTTGATGTAAATAATATGCCTTTATTTGGAACTTCACGTACATATGGCAAAGTTTCTTCCAGCCCATCATTAGGGACTGAACGTTGTCATCTGTACCCGAAGGCCCGAATATAGGCATCTTTTTTACATCAACCAAGGAGAGCTGCAATCCTTATTTTTCTGTATGTTTAGCAAGCATCTGAAATCTTCTTGGATTGATTATCGCACCCTGCAGTGATTGCTGTGCTGCTCTTTTTCACAACCTAGATACATAGATAAATAGATAAGAATAGAAAAAATAGGAAAAGCACCTAATAAAGAAACAATCCGTTGGGTGCAAGGCCTTCAATCACCATAAATCCAATGGCATAAACTATATAATACCAAAAAATGATTGTCAGCACTCCCAAAATCAATAAAACAATTGTGGATTTTATGTGCTCATGGGTCAACGACGAGCCTTTCTTAAGCACCGCGCCAAAAAGTTGCTGCCACGCCACATGAGCAAATAAAATCCACAAATTTTTTTATTGCTTTAGGAGTGCATTTTTAAGAGTGTAAAAACTCCAGGAATGGAGCAAACTACTTTCATATTATTAATAATCAATATTTGGAGGACAAGTGTTCGTAGGAAAGCTTGTTCCTGTCTAATTACCAGATGAATGAGCAAAATCCTTATTCGTCTTATGTGATGATTTTTGAACAGACTTTTTGGAAACGTATCGTATTATATAAACAGGTGATATGCTGCTCGTAATAGTCTACTCCGGGAGTGGTGAATGCCAGGCCTCGAGAGCCGCCAACAGTGCAGGTTTTCAGGATGTCCTTAGGCTGGCTTCACACCGCAGTAAGATGTGATCCGGGGCTGCCTGGTGTAAACCAGACAGCCCTGGACCAGATTTTGGCCCCATAGTATCCTATGGGGCCGGATGGCAGCTCTCTGCCATCTGGTTTCCATCTCTTCAGAAGAATCCGGGAGAATTCGGATTTTCCTCACCGGAGACAAAAACGTTGCTTGCAACGTTTTTCTGTCCGGGAAAAAAAATCTCCCCAAATTGCCGTATCCCGAATTCTCCCAGATCCAGGCCAAACATGGGAGCCTATGGGGCCGGATTGCCCCGGTATGGGAGGATCCGGGAACCGGACCTGCGGCTGCACGCTGCTGTTGTTTCAGGACCACGTCTAGCTCCCCGCGAGCTGCGGTCCTGATTCATCAGCAGCTGCAGCTGCGTGCATCTGCACACCGGACCGGAGGGCATATTAGCCCTCCGGTTCTGTGTGCTGATCCGGTCCGGGGCTGTCAGGTTCACCCCTCACAGCCCCGGATTGGATCTTACCGCGGTGTGAAGCCAGCTTTAGTATTGCACAGAGGTTGGAATCATCACCTGTACAAGTGATTGTATTATCACCTGTGCAATACTAAGGAAATCCAGAAAACCTGCATTCTCAAGGCCTGGAGTTTCCTACCCCTGTTCTACTCTATGGGCACAGAAGGTGTATCGGCCGGTCTAAACAGGCTGTAAACAACCAACGATCTGCATTCACATATACCGTAGTTTGGGGCCCTCAGTCGACTCATATAAAAGAGCCACAAGACAAGACATGCCTCACTGTAGAGGAATAGTAAAACCTCGTTGTAAATTTATTAATGCATTTCTAAGAAATAGGAGGAACAGTACCACATATTTTTCTAAAACATGTCAGAAGATTCTTCTTTCATATTAAAAAGTGACGGACATGGAACCATCCACAGCATCACCAATGCTAATGACATGCTGACATAATTAAATGAGGTAATATTCACAAATTTCCATAACTAACGATGAGCAAACATTCGATAGACTGCACTTTTTCTTGCTATCAAAATATTGTTTTAATAACTCACAAATCTTCCCATGTACATAGCAAACACGTAAAGTGTCCACACCCTGCCCTGGAAAGTTTACCCGTCACACAGCCCTGCAAACAGCAGGTGCAGCTGGAGATGTCACAAGAACGACACTCAAACATATTTTCAGATTTTTTTAATCATTTATAGTATATTCATAAAATATGTTATCATTATATTTAAATCAACTTATTAAAACAGCTAATATAAAACTACCATACAACTAATATAAAATGCTATTTCATGACGTCTTATAGCCTTTACAGAAGAAGCGCTGTTTGACTGAATAAGTATACTTTATTTATAAAAAAAATTACAAACCTCCCCCCTATATAAAAAAAAAAAAAGAAAAAGCGATGGCCACCCCTTCCTCCCCCTGTGAACTGAGGATTCCTTTGTACTAAGCATAACTGTGTGTATTTTACCTTAAAAGAATATTATAACTACCGTAATTGGGCTGCTTAGGAAAACATAGTTCAGAACGGTTTTTATCAGTTCTCTTGCTCTTGCCCTTTTTCTGCAGCTCCTTTGTCACTGAGAGGGATTGATTTGAGAGGGATAGTATTGATTTCCTTTTATTTGGCTGGCTTGAATTTGAAGAAATGAACTATCCTGCTAACACTGCCCAACATCAAGGCTGTGCCACCACCAATCCGTTATTCATGATGGTCTGATTTTACTTCTGTACATCCATGTGAGCACTGCATCCAATCACTGACAACAGATATCTTGTACTATGCATTCTAAAGGGGGTGTCACACGCGTCAATGTCGTCAGCGATCTGATCGCTGACGACATTGACGGCTGATCGCTGGTGAGCTGTCACACAGACAGACTCACCAGCGATCAATTGACCAGTGACATCATGGAAACGATTTAAATATCGTTTCCACGATGTCCTGCTCCCGCTGCCAGCCTGCTGGAAGCGGGAGCAGCCTGGTCTCCAAGGTACACTGCGGGTAACTAGGCAGCGCGCGCTGCCTAGATACCCGACGTGTACCTTAGTTACCAGCCTCCTCCGCTCACCCGGTGAGCGGAGGAGGCTGGTAACTAAGGTACACAGTCGGGTATCTAGGCAGCGCGCGCTGCCTAGATACCCGCAGTTTACCTTGGATACCAGCTCCCAGCGCTTGTGACAGGCGCTGGGAGCTGGAATATCGCTCGCTCCCGGTGTCACACGCAGCGATGCTGCGTGTCCACCGGGCGACAATCGCCAGGTTTCAGAGCTGGTTCTGAAACCTGGCGATCATCAACCAGCGATTTATCGCTGGTTGATGCAGTATGTCACACGCGTCAATATCGCTGCAACGTCACGTGCAGTCGATATCGTGCAGGCGATATTGACGCGTGTGACACCCCCTTAACATTATTCTTAACTCTAGTAATTGATGGCAGTGATCACATGGATGCATGTCTGTTGGAAAGAAACAAGGGCCTTTGGGAACCAATAAAGCAAGGGCACTTGAGTAGAAGGACCTTTATCATTTAATTGTTTTTTTTTATCACATCTTTTTATGTTAGTGTAATTAAATTATACTCTGTACAACATCATAAAGACTCCATTTTGGCTGTGTGAAACACCATGAGGCATTGGATGTCTTAAATGTTTGCCAATTGAAGAGTTGCTTGTAGGGCAAAATACATCTTTGATACAAAATACAATTGAGCGTGTTACAATATGAGGCATATTCAGATACAGAAGGGCCAATAAGTCTATAGTTGCCCTGTTAGGGTAAGTGCCTACGATCAGGATTAGCAGCATATTGTTGCTGTCTGCAAAATCCTGCGTTATTCAGTACAAGCACAGTGGATAGGATCATAGAAATCCAATGCCCACTGTACTTCTTTATTCCGCAGCATAAACTGGCATGTGGCGCATTTTCCCGAGCCGCAGCATATCAATTTATGTTTGTGGAGATGCGATCGTTCTCAGAAGGAGAACACAGCCAAAATCCCAGAATCCTTATCGTGGGCACGCTGAGAACACTAGCATCTCTGGAAGAGGAAACAGGATGCGTCCAGAACACAAGGACGCCTGATTAAGGACACTTAGCTTTACAGCTACAGTTTGCAGACTCATAATAAGGCCATCTGCAAGAGGCCACATAACTGAAGATACTATTTCGATTTTTAGGCTTAGTATGTACTTTCAGCACATTCCAATGCAGATTTCCCAACTGAATTGAATTGTATGAAAACTTTTCCTTTCTTCCGTGTCAGTACCATTCCACATAAGACTAGGTTGTGTTGTAGCTAGATCCATCAGTTCTGGTGTGCCTCCAGTAAAGGTTTAACAAATTGCTTGTTTAATCCAGAAAGACATGTAGAACGGGAAGATGTGGGATTGCGTGGAAGCTGCTCGCTGGAGCCTCGCTCCATGCTGAGGTATGCCCTACAATAAACAGAAAAAGCTATGGACTCAGTAATAGTGATATACTGTAAAAATGTTCAATTTCGTAGCAATGGGGAATAATAGCCTGGTGTGCTATAAGACTGTTATAAAAAGGGATTTGGGAGGAATGGCACGCTTACACAACCTGCTGCCTGTTATTTTCACAGTTTTGATGCAGGAGTAAGCATTATTTGAAATGCACGGATATCACCTTCACTGTTGAGAGAAGACAAATGATGTTTCCAAATGTCTTGTCACTTGTCAATTTTACCTGCTAATTTATCAGTTTTATCCCAGCAGATTTATCTACAATAACAATTCATGTTACACGGGCGGCTGGGTTATATGCTATTTGTTACAAATCCATGTACATGTTTGTCAGTTCCATTACGCTATTGAAATATGGACTGATGATAAAAAAGTGGAACTTGCAATTTTTCCCCCAATCTAGTTTGCAAATATCTTTTTATCTTCCTGGAACAATATATGTGAAAATGATTTACCGTATTTTTCGCTTTATAAGACGGACCGGATTGTAAGACGCACCCCCACATTTGATGAAGGAAAAGAGGAAAGAATCATTTTTAATGTTAAATGGGGTTCACCTTATAATGCCAGTGTCCGTCTTACAATCAGTATATATGTCCTCCAACCTGGTATATATATCCCCCATGCTGGTACACATAGTGTTCATGCTGGCACTGCCCCTCCCCCAATATTGGCAAACTGTCCCCATAAAGCTGGCACACTGTCCCCATAAGGCTGGCACACTGTCTCCATAATGCTGGCACACTGTCCCCATAAGGCTGACACACTGTCCCCATAAGGCTGGCACACTGTCTCCATAATGCTGGCACACTGCTGCCATAAGGCTGGCACACTGTCTCCATAAGGCTGGCACACTGTCCCCATAAGGCTGGCACACTGTCTCCATAATGCTGGCACACTGCTCCCATAAGGCTGGCACACTGTCTCCATAAGGCTGGCACACTGTCCCCATAAGGCTGGCGCACTGTCCCCATAAGGCTGGCACACTGTCCCCATGCTGCCGCATAATTTAAATAATAAACAATCATACTCACCCCTCTCCTTGCTCCCTCGCCGTCCGCACACATCCCCGCTCTCAGTGCTGTGTCGGCATCGGGTCCTGTGAGCAGCGCGCAGGTGATGACGTCACTCTGCAGCAACGCTCACAGGACTCGGATGCGGCAAAGACAGCGGGGATGGCGCGGACGGCGAGGGAGCGAGGAGAGCAGTGAGTATGATCATGCTCCCAGATATAGTTAGTGCTTTCCACGCTCTCATTGCATGAAAGCACTGACAATGCACACGGGACCGTAGCCGCTAAGCTGCGGTCCCGCTCCTGTAATATGGGCTGCTTCCACTGGTGATTGACAGCGGGAAGCAGTGCATATTACAGGAGATAATGAGCATCCCCATGTGACAACGGGGCCGCTGCTGCAGCCTCCTGACAGCCCCCGGACACCGTTCCACAGTCCCCCCCCCCCCTCTCCCACCGCACAACAGTATTGTTTTACATTATAAGACTCACCCCCCACTTTCCCCCAAAATTTGGGGCAACAAAAGTGCGTCTTATAATGCGAAAAATACGGTAAATGGGTGGCTTGTGGCCGGAAGTGAAAAGACTAGGAAAGGAATCTAGGGAAGCTCCATTCCTTCCAAACCGAATCACTGGCTCAGATCAGTTAAAATTAGGAAGTACTGGGGAGAACCTCAGAACATGAAGGGAACATGGACAAAACAAAAAGGAAACCGGTGTGGCTAAAATGTAAACTTATTTCCTACTGGGCACTTCTAAAATAGACGAAGGCGCTATGGAAGAAATGACATGGTCTGAAACACTATGGGGTTTGTGATGAATAAGCAAAATTTGTAAGGAATATTGCCATATTCCCCAGCTTCCATTTTGTCCCAGAAAGCAATATTTGTAAGCACCCATTTTGTTTTAGAGGTTGCAAGATCCACTCATAGCCCCAACCCTTATTTAGCCAGAGGCGTCATCTCTGGGAAATGGTATAGGCCAACAGGCCACACAAAAGAGCTCTTCCTCACCTGTGATATGCTAATCAATCTAAAGGAAGCACCCATTGTGGTCACAGTATATGGCTTCCAGAAGGATAATTAAGGGACACCAGAGTGTGAAAACTAATCTCCTTCTAATACTGGTGAGAGGAAACCCTTTCACAGAGCCTAGACCGAACAGAGACGAGTTATAACTTTTCATATTTCATAAGCCGTCCCTTCTGTGATGGTGTCGAATATAAATATGAAACCTACAGATCCAGACGCTCATAGCACTTATATGAATATGAACGTGCGATGACCGTTAGCCACTGAAACGTGATATTGGCTAGATGGAAGCTCTCAGAATAGTCATGTTTCATATCCAGGTGAAGATAAAATTATAACTGAAAATATGACAGCATTGTCTTCTGCCTGTGACATTCACAGACCAAGCTACGGAAAATAATAAGTTTTGTATATCCATATCTTACCTCGAGAAGGGGGGGAGTTATGAGACCTCCCAGAGGTGCGAGATGGGTGGAGAGAGGGGTCAGCCTCAATGAATAAAAATCTGCTGCCCCATCTCCATTTTGCAATTCTTCTGAAGAGGCCATAATTATTGTTCCACCAAAGCCAGAGGATAGCCCAGGAACAGATTGGCATCATGCTGCCCTTGTGGTGCCATCAGCATTAAGGTAACTGATCGCATGTGTGTGTAATTCTGTGTATTCCATTTATCCTTTTAGTTGCATAACTGACTGTAATATTTGTAATATCTTAATAATAACTGTAAATATATATAGTGTACCAATAGGGTGATTAAATTTATAAATTTAATCTTGAGTTGTCCTTTTATCTCGATCACGCATTCCCACGTCCGTGTGCTCATTTAACACTACCAGGGTTGGTTTCTGACCCAATATAAGCCCGACCACGGACCGGACTTATATTAAATGAGGAACTGGTGGCAGCAATCAGTGCTTGGGGTTATTTAGGGCCTCTGTCAGTGACGGGGTGGAGGTTATTATATGTGCTTCTGGTCGTGGATCAGAAGGCATATACAACACTCACTGAGAGGTGCCTTAATAAACCAGCACTGACAGGGCAGCTGCAGCCCTTCCTTATCCTCAGGCAGTTCTCTGACTGGACCTGGGTTTAACGGGAGGCGCTGTGGAGCTGCCAGGTTCGGTGACCGATTTACCACAGGGTTGAGTCTTCAAAGCTTTTATACCACAAAAATGGTGGCGTAAAAGCTTTGAAAATTTGCAAAATTTTTATGTACAGTAGAGTTGCGCGGGAATTTTGTAACATTTACGGTGACCACGCCACTTTGGATCAGCTCCACTGAATTGAGTGGAGCAGACGTGTCTACGCACCTGCCTACATCATGAAATCTGCAACATTTTCTACAACAGAAATACTACTCCAGCTAGAGTTGCAGGTCTTGCTCAGGGCATAGACGCGCACACCACTTGCTAGAGGTGCCAAATTGATTAAGTGACAGCATTGTGTGTACTCTGTAAAAACTGGAATAGAGAGAGCTTGTGCATTGCCAGTCTTCATGAATCGGCCCCTAAGTCTCCAGTTCTGTGGCTCTTGTCTAGTACCAGGCACACAATCTCTGCAGACATTATAAATGCTGCCCTGGACAATGAGTAAAATCACAGAAGAGTATCATGGTTTCCTCCCCTCTTTCCTCCATAATTTTAAATGGCTTCTTTGCTGTCCCAGCGCTACTCTGCACGTATTCACCCTATATCTACCCATCACATCTTGTGTTTTATCATCTGACAGTGAAATTCCAGTCTCAGAAAGTAACATTAGTTCCACAACATACCCACAACATGACATTTAGTCATTTTTAATTATGCAAAAATGTACTGCTCTTGGAGAGAGAACATCTCATACTGCTTTCTGAGGTACACAACAGTTGAGGACCAACTGGGAGCTCTACATATCAAAATTGCTAACTTGGAAAAGCGATTTCATTGGAATAACACAGTTGATGCAGACAAACTCAAAGACGTAAACTCATAAATAGCCATATTTGTTGCTATTCTTCTAGACACTTCAGAGATGGATCTTGTCACCGACGATGGGCATCACATACATGAGACGACATCCCTATTCACAAACTCTCCAATGGATGTCATAGCTTAAATATATTTTTCTCTTTTCAAAGAAAGACTGGTGAGTACTATGACATGCCATAAAGAATACAGAGCAATCCCTAAGGTAGTGAGGGACCATTATATCCCTTAAAAGTGGGGCTACGTCTTAGCTAAAATATGTACGGTAATATGTGAAGTCACTGCAGATTAACCAACTAAGGTAACTCAGTTAGTGAAGTGATGGAACCTCCTTCAAGACTATCAAACCTCAGATCAATCAACACATCAAGTACTTTTGCTAGATAAGAACGGATACACATAGATTTCTCCAGATTTCACATTTACAAGTGCATCTCAATTAATTAGAATATCATCAAAAAGATAATTAATTTCAGTAATTCAATACTTAAAGTGAAACACATATATACACATATATTATATAGAGTCATTACAAACAGAGTAATGTATTTCAAGTGTTTATTTCTGCAAATGTTGATGATTATGGCTTACAGCCAATGAAAACCCAAAGATCATTATTTCAGAAAATTAAAGTAGGAAGGATGAAGGGTTAAAAATCGCAGTGCCGTATTCTACGAAACATCAAAGTTGTGAATATAATACTGATTTATTAGTCAACGCGTTTCAGGGCTCCCAGAAATATGATAATATGATATTGATTTAGGGCCAGAGAGCCCTGAAACACGTTGATTAATAAATCAATATTATACTCACCCTTTGATGTCTTGTGGAATACGGGAGTGCGGTTCTTAACCCTTCATTCTCCCTACTCCATATGCACCACTGCAGGAGCCATGATATGCTTTTATAGTGGTTGTGAACCACACAAAATGAAGCCTCTGTCGGTGTCCGGTGAGAGTGAGGAGCAGGTGGGGGAGTTGGAGGGGGTTCTGTCAGTGCCTGGCAAGGGTAAGCCCTGAGGAAGGGGGGAAGAATTGGGGGGTAATGAGCTATTGGTTGCTGCTGGTGTCCGGTGGAAGTGAGGAGCAGGGGGAGTGTCCGGCAGCTGTCACTTTAGCTGGGGTCCTGGAGGCAGAGTAGGCAGCGGCAGTTCTGGAGGCAGGCGGCAAGCTGCGGCCAGGACGCAGGAAGCTGCTGAGTGCAGGGCTCCACCCCCCTGCTGCACCACCGCTCCCCTGCCTCCCCTTGCCACCTGAGCAAAATGCTCAGATTGTCCATTGGGTGGTGTGTGCCCTGCCTGTATTTCTCCATTGCTAATACCTCGGACCCTTTTTTGGATGCCTTTGTTGACTGACAGCGCAATTGAACACCCACCCCTTCCTGGCTTTGTTGGAGATTTTTAGATTCAGTTGTTCGCAGATTGTTGTCCCTCTGGCCATCTTTGGATCTGAGAGACTCTGCCACTTTACTTGTTCTTATTATACAGTTGTGTGACTTAGTTGAAAATTGACACTACAGTTATCTTTCGTTAGTACCACTTACTTTTCCAACCTTTTCTTAATCCTGCCTCAACTGAAGATGTTTCTGCCATCGATTTCTTAATTAGGTTTTTAAATTAAATTAAAAAATGTCTTATGTTCAAGTATTGAGCTGTGTTCTTTGTTCTGTTGTGAATAAAATATGGCTATTAGAGATTTCTAATCATTGCATTACTGTTTTTTATATATTTTACACAGCTTCCCAACTTTTTTAAATTTAAGTTGTACTTGTTTAAAGGGGTTATCCATAACTATTTTATTTTTACTATGGGTAAGAACAAACAAGCAGGTAGTTGCTAACTACCTGCCTGTTCTACAAGGTGCTGGCTCAGAGTGATCACGGACCTCTCCTGATGGTGATTCTGCTGCTGCACATCAATAGAAAAGTTCTACCACTTTCAGGCTGCTCTGTCGACGAAGCATGCCTGCCTACATCAAGCTTATTGACAGTAGTCACGCCACATCAACACAACAGGGCGGAAGAGAAGACGCTCGCTGAGCTGACTGGTCTGTGCCAGTAGCTGTCTATACTGGGCTCAACAGGAAGGTCGTTAGCACTCATTAAAAAAAAAAAAAAAGAGTCCCAACAACCACTTTAATGTATTATTATGAAGAAAAACATTCCTTTATTTAGAGCCATGATTGTAGGAGTTATATAGATATGAAGATGACGTACATAGGCTGCGATGATAAGACCTATTCATTAAATCGACATAGACTGCAAAATGGTGCAGGTGCACTATAACAACTAATAACCTAGCACACTTCAGACTGCACGACAGTTACCATAAGGGTGAATGCCCACGATCAGGATCAGCAGCTTTTTGGATGCAGCGTATTTTCTCTGCATTCTGCAGTACCAGCACAGTGGTTGGATATATAGAAATCCCATGCTCACTGTGCTTCTTTTTTCTGCAGTTTAAATTGGCTTGGGGCTTGGCTTACCAAAATGCAGCATGTCAATTTATTCTTGCAGAGACAAGTGTTCTCAGCGGGAGAACAGAGTGAAACTATGCTGCACCCAGAGACCCGATTGTGGGCACGGACAGCGTGTTCTCCCACAGAGAACACTCTTATCTCCGCAAAAGGAATGACGCTGAGTCTAGAAAGCAACATGTCCCGATCGTGGGCACTTGCCCAAAAAAGGCAAAACGTTTTATATTCCAGAATTCCATGTATTACAACTCAACAGGTGTGTCCACAACCCAAAGACTACTAATAACCATGTATATAAGTACCGTATATACTCGCGTATAAGCCGAGTTTTTCAGCCCAAAATTTGGGCTAAAAAGTCCCCCCTCGGCTTATACGCGAGTATACAGTATACAGCAGCAGCCCCCGGAGGTATACAGGCCCCCCCATCATGATCCAGGGCCCCCCCTGTAAAGTAAAATCATACTTATCACTGTCCCGCGCTGTCCCGCCGCTTGCCGACATCATGATCCCGGGCTTCATTCCGCGTCTACCAAAAGTAGGGGGGTCGGCTTATACACGGGTCGGCTTATACACGAGTATATACGGTATATTGTAATTCCAGTACAAGTTAAATGTCATCCTTCCTTTTGTAGGGGGTCAACATGTCAATGAACTTTCTTGCTTTTTATGCAATATTCGCTCTAAAGTTATAATGGCTGATTAAACAGTGGTGAACATTGTCATAAACTAGCTACCGTATATACTCGTGTATAAGGCGAGTTTTTCAGCACAAAAAATGTGCTGAAAAGTCCCCCCTCGGCTTATACACGAGTCATACAGCGGTACCCAGTGGTATACAGCCCCCCCCCCCCCCGTGGTATACAGGGCCCCCCCTTCCTTCTGGCAGACCTGTAAAGGAAGAGATCATTATACTTATCGTATCGCTGCCGCCGCCGCTCTGTCACCGCCACCGCGCTATTCCGGGTCTTCATGCTTCCTTCTCCGGCGCACAGGAAATGACGTAATTTCCTGTGCGCCGGAGAAGGAAGCATGAAGACCCGGAATAGCGCGGTGGCGGTGACAGAGCGGCGGCGGCAGCGACACGATAAGTATAATGATCTTTTCATTTACAGGTCTGCCAGAAGCAAGGGGGGGCCTGTATACCACTGGGTACCGCTGTATACACCACTGGGGCTGCTGCTGTATACACCACTGGGGCTGCTGCTGTATACACCACTGGGGCTGCTGCTGTATACACCACTGGGGCTGCTGCTGTATACACCACCGGGCTGCTGCTGTATACACCACCGGGGCTGCTGCTGTATAAACCACTGGGGCTGCTGCTGTGTACACCACTGGGGCTGCTGCTGTAACACTGCTGGGGCCTGTATATACCACTAGGGAGGCTGCTGTATACCACACTGCTGGGGGCTGTATACCTGTGCTGGGGTCCACCCTCGGCTTATACACGAGTCAGTAGGTTTTCCCAGGTTTTGGGGGCAAAAGTAGGGGGGTCGGCTTATACACGGGTCGGCTTATACACGAGTATATACGGTACATACCTATCTCAGGCTAGTCCAATACAAATTTTACAATTTAGATAATATCAAGTAAAAATCCAAAATTCCAACTTACATCAACAAAGCCCATGTTTTCTCCACCTTAACACTTACACTACCGCGTTTCTTAAAAGGGAAAATTGATGTTTTCCTCCAAAGGGGTGACTGCAGCCAGACGTCCTAAATCCACACAATCCCAAGCAATCGACTAAATGTACATAGGAATAAACAGCTCTTACCTAAACAATTTTTCAAGACTGTTGCTTTCAAAATTTGAACAATCTTTGTATACTTGGATGTGCCTAATTATATACTGCCGAGACATATAAAGAGAAAATGTAATTTATTATTCCTATATTGATACAACTACACAGAAAAATAGGAAACTTTGTAATATATTTTATTATAGAAATCTGCAACTTTCATCTCCCGGACTGATCTTTAAAAGGAACTTGTCAGCTCGCTTTAGCCCCCTATCCTACCACTACCTGTCCCTGCACCTTGGTAGCTCATCCCTAACCATCCCTGTCTGACCTAAACTGCACTACAAAGCTTTAGAAAAACAATTTAATAAGTCACATAGTCTTATGATAATGAGGGATCCAGTATACATCCGTAGACTGAGGTGGGCGGTCTCCGGGTCTCCATTCTCCCCCCACACAGGCTCTTAGCACGCCCGATGGGCATCATCATCCCTTCTGTTTTCGCTCAGTTTTGAAATTCCCACCTCCTTCTCATGGTATCACGCGGAGCTGGGTGTCAGTTCCAATTTGATGCATTGTGGGGCTTATCAGGTATACAGCCCGGCTTCAATTTGCGCACTGCGCATGCTCCGAAGCCGAACCATACAGCCCATACACTCGCACTCTGCGCAGGAACGGAACTGACGTTCCGGCTGCGCATCAAACTATGAGGAGGAGGCGGGAATTTCAAAACAGGGGGCGAGTAGAGAAGGAATGATGATGCCCAGCGGAGCGTGCTAAGAGCCTACATGGGAGGGAGAATGGAGACCCGGAGATGTCGTACACTGGAGTCCTCATTATCATAGGATTAGGTATGTTATTAAATCGCTTTCCTAAAGCTTTATAGTGCAATTTTAGCTCAGAGAGGGATGGTTAGGCATGAGCTTGGATGGTGCAGGTACAGGTAGTGGTAGGAGAGGGGCCTAAAATGAGATGACAGGTTCCCTTCAATACTCAATGCTCTCAATTCCTGAGTAAAATCTGTCTTCAGTTAATATACACTTTCTTATTGCCGACATGGGAGATGACAGTTTCTGCTCATAAAATTCTTTGGGGAGGGAAGGGGGAGAAGGAGCTGGCAGTAGACCCAGACATTCTTCTGCAAGTTCTCCTGAAGTGACTGCAAAATGGTGCAGGTGCACTATAACAACTAATAACCTAGCACACTTCAGACTGCACGACAGTTACCATAAGGGTGAATGCCCACGATCAGGATCAGCAGCTTTTTGGATGCAGCGTATTTTCTCTGCATTCTGCAGTACCAGCACAGTGGTTGGATATATAGAAATCCCATGCTCACTGTGCTTCTTTTTTCTGCAGTTTAAATTGGCTTGGGCTTGGCTTACCAAAATGCAGCATGTCAATTTATTCTTGCAGAGACAAGTGTTCTCAGCGGGAGAACAGAGTGAAACTATGCTGCACCCAGAGACCCGATTGTGGGCACGGACAGCGTGTTCTCCCACAGAGAACACTCTTATCTCCGCAAAAGGAATGACGCTGAGTCTAGAAAGCAACATGTCCCGATCGTGGGCACTTGCCCAAAAAAGGCAAAACGTTTTATATTCCAGAATTCCATGTATTACAACTCAACAGGTGTGTCCACAACCCAAAGACTACTAATAACCATGTATATAAGTACCGTATATACTCGCGTATAAGCCGAGTTTTTCAGCCCAAAATTTGGGCTAAAAAGTCCCCCCTCGGCTTATACGCGAGTATACAGTATACAGCAGCAGCCCCCGGAGGTATACAGGCCCCCCCATCATGATCCAGGGCCCCCCCTGTAAAGTAAAATCATACTTATCACTGTCCCGCGCTGTCCCGCCGCTTGCCGACATCATGATCCCGGGCTTCATTCCGCGTCTACCAAAAGTAGGGGGGTCGGCTTATACACGGGTCGGCTTATACACGAGTATATACGGTATATTGTAATTCCAGTACAAGTTAAATGTCATCCTTCCTTTTGTAGGGGGTCAACATGTCAATGAACTTTCTTGCTTTTTATGCAATATTCGCTCTAAAGTTATAATGGCTGATTAAACAGTGGTGAACATTGTCATAAACTAGCTACCGTATATACTCGTGTATAAGGCGAGTTTTTCAGCACAAAAAATGTGCTGAAAAGTCCCCCCTCGGCTTATACACGAGTCATACAGCGGTACCCAGTGGTATACAGCCCCCCCCCCCCGTGGTATACAGGGCCCCCCCTTCCTTCTGGCAGACCTGTAAAGGAAGAGATCATTATACTTATCGTATCGCTGCCGCCGCCGCTCTGTCACCGCCACCGCGCTATTCCGGGTCTTCATGCTTCCTTCTCCGGCGCACAGGAAATGACGTAATTTCCTGTGCGCCGGAGAAGGAAGCATGAAGACCCGGAATAGCGCGGTGGCGGTGACAGAGCGGCGGCGGCAGCGACACGATAAGTATAATGATCTTTTCATTTACAGGTCTGCCAGAAGCAAGGGGGGGCCTGTATACCACTGGGTACCGCTGTATACACCACTGGGGCTGCTGCTGTATACACCACTGGGGCTGCTGCTGTATACACCACTGGGGCTGCTGCTGTATACACCACTGGGGCTGCTGCTGTATACACCACCGGGGCTGCTGCTGTATACACCACCGGGGCTGCTGCTGTATAAACCACTGGGGCTGCTGCTGTGTACACCACTGGGGCTGCTGCTGTAACACTGCTGGGGCCTGTATATACCACTAGGGAGGCTGCTGTATACCACACTGCTGGGGGCTGTATACCTGTGCTGGGGTCCACCCTCGGCTTATACACGAGTCAGTAGGTTTTCCCAGGTTTTGGGGGCAAAAGTAGGGGGGTCGGCTTATACACGGGTCGGCTTATACACGAGTATATACGGTACATACCTATCTCAGGCTAGTCCAATACAAATTTTACAATTTAGATAATATCAAGTAAAAATCCAAAATTCCAACTTACATCAACAAAGCCCATGTTTTCTCCACCTTAACACTTACACTACCCGCTTTCTTAAAAGGGAAAATTGATGTTTTCCTCCAAAGGGGTGACTGCAGCCAGACGTCCTAAATCCACACAATCCCAAGCAATCGACTAAATGTACATAGGAATAAACAGCTCTTACCTAAACAATTTTTCAAGACTGTTGCTTTCAAAATTTGAACAATCTTTGTATACTTGGATGTGCCTAATTATATACTGCCGAGACATATAAAGAGAAAATGTAATTTATTATTCCTATATTGATACAACTACACAGAAAAATAGGAAACTTTGTAATATATTTTATTATAGAAATCTGCAACTTTCATCTCCCGGACTGATCTTTAAAAGGAACTTGTCAGCTCGCTTTAGCCCCCTATCCTACCACTACCTGTCCCTGCACCTTGGTAGCTCATCCCTAACCATCCCTGTCTGACCTAAACTGCACTACAAAGCTTTAGAAAAACAATTTAATAAGTCACATAGTCTTATGATAATGAGGGATCCAGTATACATCCGTAGACTGAGGTGGGCGGTCTCCGGGTCTCCATTCTCCCCCCACACAGGCTCTTAGCACGCCCGATGGGCATCATCATCCCTTCTGTTTTCGCTCAGTTTTGAAATTCCCACCTCCTTCTCATGGTATCACGCGGAGCTGGGTGTCAGTTCCAATTTGATGCATTGTGGGGCTTATCAGGTATACAGCCCGGCTTCAATTTGCGCACTGCGCATGCTCCGAAGCCGAACCATACAGCCCATACACTCGCACTCTGCGCAGGAACGGAACTGACGTTCCGGCTGCGCATCAAACTATGAGGAGGAGGCGGGAATTTCAAAACAGGGGGCGAGTAGAGAAGGAATGATGATGCCCAGCGGAGCGTGCTAAGAGCCTACATGGGAGGGAGAATGGAGACCCGGAGATGTCGTACACTGGAGTCCTCATTATCATAGGATTAGGTATGTTATTAAATCGCTTTCCTAAAGCTTTATAGTGCAATTTTAGCTCAGAGAGGGATGGTTAGGCATGAGCTTGGATGGTGCAGGTACAGGTAGTGGTAGGAGAGGGGCCTAAAATGAGATGACAGGTTCCCTTCAATACTCAATGCTCTCAATTCCTGAGTAAAATCTGTCTTCAGTTAATATACACTTTCTTATTGCCGACATGGGAGATGACAGTTTCTGCTCATAAAATTCTTTGGGGAGGGAAGGGGGGAGAAGGAGCTGGCAGTAGACCCAGACATTCTTCTGCAAGTTCTCCTGAAGTGACAGGTTCTCTTTAACCCCTTCACGACCAATGACATAATGGTACATTAGTGGTCATTTCCCTGCTTTTGATACAGGCTCACATGCCAAGCCCACATCTTTCCCTGCACATGATGGCTGATTTAATCAGCCGTCGTGTGCCTCTAACAGCCATGAGTGGATCGGAGATCCACCTGCAGTTGTTGATGAGTTAATGTTAATTATAAGTAAATAGAAAAAAGCAAGACAAAAATAAAAACTCTAGAGCTGTGTTTGTTTAGTTGCAGCAACATTGCAATAAAATGCAATAAGACACGATCCAGACATGGTTTCTTCCCAAAAATGGTATCAATAAAAATGTCAGCGTGCATGCGGCGAGAATTTAGCCACCACACCGACTCAGATACCAAAAAGTGAAAATGTTACGGGTCACGATAAATGACGAAAAAAGAAAATAAAAAGTATAAAAAAAATTTTCACCAGTTAAATAAAAAAAAATATATATATATATACATGATTGGTATCTGTGTATTAGTACTGACCTCGGGAATCATACTGTCCAATCCGTTTTACTATATAGCAAACATGGTATATAAAAAAACAAACACCCAAAACAACTGTGGAATTGCACTTCTTTTTTGCCATTTCAATAAACTTTTCAGTGCATCATATCATAAAATGAATAATGTAAATAAAAAGTTCAATTGGTCCCGCAAAAAGCAAGTTCTCATATGTCTATGGGGATGGAAAATCAAAATAGTTATGGTTCTTGAAAGAAGTGGAGAAAAGACAAAAGCACAAAAAAAATGGAAAATGGCAAAGTCGTGAAGGGGTTAAGGTCTCTAGTCTCATAAAAGTGTGTCGCTGGCTGAAAGAGCATTGAATTAATGATTGTAGCGAATACAGTAATTCACATTTCACTGCATATTACCTGCTACAAATTGCTCAACCTGTTCATACATGTTCAGCGATACCAGGTGAGAAATGACTTTCTGGGAATAGTCTTTCAACTAAAGATCTCAGTCAAGTAATCTCTCTTTGAGTAAAAGATCTTTCATCCCATATTCAGCCCCCCAAAAATCAAACATGGTCGACTTAACTTCAGACAATGATGGTCTATGATTTGTAGGTGAAAACAATCGCTCATTCTTAAAGGGATTTTCTCACGAACTCAGTACAATTATACAAAAAATCTTGGAATAATAATTTACACAACTGGATATGTTAAAAAATGTTCCTTTGCTGAGATAATCTTATATATGTGTCCCTGCTATGTACTGTGTAATGGCCATGTCTGACCATACAGGGACATGATCTGATTATTCCACATCTCATACCATGATCAGACCGTATCCCTGTACAGTTAGACACAACCATTACACTGTACACTGTACACATTGTCCCTGTACACAGGGACACATATATAAGATTATCTCAGCACAGGAGATGTGGCATGATCAGAGCATGTCACTGTACAGTCAGACACATCCATTACACAGTACATAGCATGGACACATATATAATATTATCTCAGCACAGTAGATGTGGTATGATCAAATCATGTCCCTGTACGGTAAGACATGGCCATTACACAGTACATAGCAGGGACACATATATAAGATTATCTCAGCACATGAGATGTGGTATGATCAGACCATGTCACTGTACAGTCAGACACATCCATTACACAGTACATAGCAGGGACACATATATAAGATTATCTCAGCACAGGAGATGTGATATGATCAGACTATGTCTCTGTACAGTCAGAAATGGCCTCCTCCCTGAGGAAGGTGCCTGGAGGGCACTTAAACGCGTAAGAGGAAATAAAGGAGTTATGTTGAAGTTCCATCTTCATGTGCATTACTTTTGGAGCGGATGATTCTGGCAGCGCGGATTGTGATACACCATTTTTTTCCCTACAACTTGATGTGTTTCCACACTTGTGTGGACGGTGGAAATCCTGCAGCAGCCATCTGGTAATAAGCATTGAATACACCTTCAAGCCAGTTGTGGGTGACACAACTGCCTCAGGTGAGTGAACCCCCTTTTTCACCACTTTGTACTCAGTGCCATAGTGATAGGGCACTATTGCGCCTCTTGTTCCCCTCCTTCTTTTATTTGACATATATAAGATTATCTCAGCACAGGAGATGTGGTATGATCAGAGCATGTCCCTGTACAGTCAGACACATCCATTACACAGTACATAGCAGGGACACATATATATAAGATTATCTCAGGACAGGAGATGTGGTATGATCAGACCATGTCACTGTTCAGTCAGATACATTCATTACACAGTACATAGCAGGGACACATATATAAGATTATCTCAGCACATGAAACGTGGTATGATCAGATCATGTCCCTGTACGGTAAGACACGGCCATTACACAGTACATAGCAGGGACACATATATAAGATTATCTCAGCACAGGAGATGTGGTAGGATCAGACCATGTCCCTGTACAGTCAGACACGGCCATTACACAGTACATAGCAGGGACACATATATAAGATTATCTCAGCACATGAAATGTGGTATGATCAGATCATGTCCCTGCACGGTAAGACACGGCCATTACACAGTACATAGCAGGGACACATATATAAGATTATCTCAGCACAGGAGATGTGGTATGATCACATCATGTCCCTGTACAGACAGACATGGCCATTACACAGCACATAGCAGGGACACATATATAAGATTATCTCAGCACATGAGCTGTGGTATGATCAGATCATGTCCCTGTACAGTAAGACACATCCATTACACAGTACATAGCAGGGACACATATATATCATATATATATAAGGTTATCTCAGCACAGGAGATGTGATATGATCAGATCATGTCCCTGTATGGTCAGACATGGCCATTACACAGTACATAGCAGGGACATATATATAAGATTATCTCAGCACAGGAGATGTGGTATGATCACATCATGTCCCTTTACAGACAGACATGGCCATTACACAGCACATAGCAGGGACACATATATAAGATTATCTCAGCACATGAGCTGTGGTATGATCAGATCATGTCCCTGTACAGTAAGACACATCCATTACACAGTACATAGCAGGGACACATATATATCATATATATAAGGTTATCTCAGCACAGGAGATGTGATATGATCAGATCATGTCCCTGTATGGTCAGACATGGCCATTACACAGTACATAGCAGGGACATATATATAAGATTATCTCAGGACAGGAGATGTGGTATGATCAGACCATGTCACTGTACAGTCAGACACATCCATTACACAGTACATAGCAGGGACACATATATAAGATTATCTCAGCACATGAGATGTGGTATGATCAGACCATGTCCCTGTACAGTCAGACACATCCATTACACAGTACATAGCAGGGACACATATATAAGACAGCTCAGCACATTTTTTTAAGACATCCAATTGTGGAACTTATTATTATTTTAAGAACTATTAGGGTAAGTTCACACATACAGTTTTAACCTCGGTTTAGCAGCGGAAACCGCAGGTCGGTTTCCATGAGGTTTATGCAAATTTATGTTAATCCAAAAGCGGCTTTTGGGTTAACATATAAACCTATGGAAACCGACCCCCGGTGTGCACACACCGGCGGTTTCCACATGCTCATCTGTTGCTAACCCGCTGGGTTCCAGCGGGTTAGCAAAGAATGATCATGTTCTATAAACCGGCCGGTTCTACAGCGGCTGCAAGCAGAATCATGTGCTGCTTCCAGCCGCTGCAGAACCGACGCCACTAACCCGCTGTGCACCCGCTGCACATCCGCCCGTCTCCCGCCGCACATACCCGACAGGAAGCCGGTGGACGGCTGCCGAGCTTCCTGTCGGGTCCGCCCAGCCGCCGCCGACACTAAGCCGACGTATTTGTGAACTTACCCTTACTTAAATGGAACTTTGTTTATGGGACAACCCCTTTCTGTTTTTTACTCTATGTTGTGATTGAAATGGTTGAATTTGATCACCTTTATTCCAATGTTTATAGGAGCCTTAGAAATAAACTTCAATGATATGTTTATATAAATGTGTTAAAATCTTGAACAAACTTTAATCTAATAAAGCTGTGGAGCGATCAACCAATGTCATAATGCTACTTAAATGAATTAAAATTATTAAAATTCAATCACCTACAAGCAAAATGCAGCTACATCACAAAAAGGGCAACGTTTTGTCTTTGGGAGCAGTTACTGACATAAGCACTTTGGACCCTGTTCCAAAATCCGATGAGGCTTGCAGATCAAGAAACCTTCGCAGAAAAGCTGGAGCTGCAAGTATCTCTAAAACCATCCGTCTGGGTCCTGAAATCATATTCCAGGGTGATAATAGAGCTGAAATCTGAGGATGATAATGAACGTGAGTGATGTCACACAGACAAGTTACTTCTCTTTTAAACTCCTTTAAACTCCAATTCCATTTCTTTAGTGATGACTACTGACAAATTTCTTATACAGCAGATTCTTATACAGCACTTATACAGCAATTTCTTATACAGCAGATTCTTATACAGATTTCTTATACAGCAGATCCCCAAGGATCAAGGACATAGGTCCCCAACTCCAGGCCCCGAGGGCCGCCAACAGTGCAGGATTTCAGGATTTCCTTAGTATGGCACAGGTGCTAATGTGATCATCTGCACTGGTGATGATTCCAATTCCTGTGCAATACTAAGGAGATCCTGAAATCTGGCACTGTTGGCGGCCCTTGACCTAAGCAGGTCATATAGCCATTGCATCTCATGCCACGACAAGTCATTTGTATATAAGGTACTAAACTCTCACAAATAGAAATACAATACATTATTCCAATGCTTACCAATGAATGTGTGCACAGCTTCCAGACAAGGTACAGACAGTACATCACTGGTGGTTAGATACTGAGCCTAGAAAAAGGTTTTGTAGTGACTCCCAAAGACTCAAGCCATTGTGTTACCCAAGTAGTTTCTTTAGGGTTAGGACACACGAAGAGTTCAATCAGATGAGTGAAATCTGATAAAAAATTGGAATATACTCGGCCTCATGTTAATCAATGGGGCAGTGCCAATCTGCAATTACGGTATTTATCGGGTGGAATCGGAGAAAGAAAACAGTCCCAGTATGCTGTGACTATCAGCGAGTCTCAGATAACTCACACTCATACAAGTCTATGGGTGCGCGTGAAATATCAGAATGCTCTCGAATGACCTCCGAGGGCAGTGCGATATACACCGAGGCCGGCAATGGAGGAGTTGGGGAAATTAATCTCTCTCTCCTCTCCAATCGCATGGTCTGATCACAGTAAATGACCATCAGTAGTACTCAGAGCAGAGCCTGAGCCAAGTGTCATTAACATATCGCATCCGATGCTCTGACATCGCACACCATGCACCTATATGGGTGTTGTGGTGGCTCAGTGGTTAACACTGCAGTCTTGGGGTCCTGCATTCAAATCTCAACAAGGATGACATCTGAAAGGTATCTTCATGTTCTCCCTGTCTTTGTATGAGTTTCCTTCCACGTTCCAAAGACATTGTGATACCTTAGATTGTGAGCCCCAATGGGGACAGCGATACAAATATATGTAAAGCACTGAGGAATTGATAGTGCTATATACAGTAAATGAAAAAATACTATTGTATATATCTCTAGACCTAGTCAATTGTAGGCACTTATTTATTTATTTTTTTGTAGTTTACTCTATTCAATGTTTTACTGACAAACAAGCAATTCTGAACTAGTCTGAGTGTCAGGTCTATTTTGTTGCTGTATTTTAAAGATGGCATACACATTCCCTTCTTAAATACATTTTCCAGGTTCAGGTAGAATTAAGGCTGTATTTTATAGTTGAAGTAAGGCCTCCTATGATATATGACTCTGTAAATTAATTTTGATGTAAATATTGATCTTGGTCATTAGTTACTGGTTATTCAATAAGGACAGACCAAAATGGACTGTACAGACATGTGGAAATACAGGTACGGTACGGTGATGGGAAATGCCAGAGCATCTATGTTGGGACTGCAGAAGATTGAAGTGGAAAAAAGAATGTTTTAAAGTGAACCTGTCATAAGGAAATACCTCTCAATCAACTGGAGCTGGGCATAGAGAAGCCAGCCAGGGGCCGCACTGAACTAGTCAGGTCTCTTCCTATATTCCCAGGCTGTTATTACAATTTTTTTCTCTGAAACATTGCAGCGTTACAGAATAGTGAAAAAAAATGGCAGAAATTGCACAATAAGGCTTTGATTCATGCTGCCCATGGTTCGCGCAGCATTATTCTATTGGATACTGTAGTTATCTTTAAATTCAGATTAGCATTGAATTATGACAAAAAATGTCATAAGGTTAAGACGTCAGTTAAACAGCTCCAAGAGGCAACTTGATTTTTCCCAAAGGCTTATATACTTAAATTAGAAACCAACCAAAACCAGTACATCATGGAAATTGTCCTAAAATGGCAAATATCAATATAAGCTAATAAGGAAAATATTAAAAAAGAACCTGTCATGTCCTCAAACGTTATTAACCTATAGATGAACAGTTAATCTGCAGGATAATAGTAATCGACAGCTGTGTGCCTGAGTCCCGGTACAAAATGGACCTTATTAGTCATGAAAGCCTTGAGTCATAGAGGTGCGGCCTGATTTGCTGCTCAGTTCACAGTGAGTTTGACAGCGCCCGTGGCACTGACTGAAAGCCAGCTCAACAAGCCAAGCCAACTGTCAGTCAGTGCTGGGATGCGGTTACAGTCCCCACTCACGATGTACTGAGGAAGAGACTGAAGCCACAGCTCTAAGGCTGGCTTCACACTGCGGTGTGATCAGGTCTGGGGCTATCTAGTGTAAATCGGACAGCCCCGGACCCCATTTTGACATTATGCAGCCCTAGGGGGCCAGATGGAACTAGATGGCATCTGTATGCCATCCAGTTTCCATCTGTTCAGGAGGTGAATTCGGATTTTTCTCCCAGACACAAAAACGTTGCTTGCATGTGAATCGGACAGCCCCGGACCGGATTTGCAAACAGAACCGGAGAGCAAATATGCCCTCCAGGACAGTTTGCAGCCGAATTCAGCTGATAGCAGCCACAGCTGCTGGAATTTCAAAATTGTAGCTAGCGGGGAGCTGCGTAATGTCAAAATCGGGTCCGGGGCTGTCAGGTTTACACCGGACCTGATCACACCGCGGTGTGAAGCTGGCCTAAGACTGAAGGTGGAGGCTGCTATGAGGAATAAACTTCATTTCCTCCCAATCTTCTAGTGTGTTGGCCAAACAGCTTTAGAAAGCTATTAAGCTGCATATGCCTCATATCTGCTGGATAATAGCAAATGGGGACATGCCAATTTCCCTTAAAAGGCACCCATAAACATTTGATAAATGTTATCTGAACCCCTCGATCTTGGTAGGATAATGACCATTTGATGTATATATGAGCCTCTCAAATCCCTTGGCAAATCTCGTTGGAGCGACGGCTGGTCCTTTTGTGCATGGCGGAGATAATCCACAGCCACGTCTGTCAGCGGCTCCCCCGTAGCAAGCACAGCTCTCTCCGAAGTGTTCCTGTGTGGGGGAGTCAGCAGTGAGAGCTGTTGGTCAAGCAAACATTAGGCCATCTATTGTGTATGACTACCTGAAGACTGAACCAGCAGAGAACTTTGCTTATGGCATGAGATAAAATGTTGCCATTTGACAATGATTTGTGTCAATTATATGGACTCAAGATATAAAATGTAATAAAAGCTAAGAAGCCTCCACTATAGCAGTATGACATGCTGTCCTAGCCACCACAAAGCGCTCAGTGAGCTACCAGCGGAAAGAACTGCAGAGAAGCCTAAGCACGCCGTACACATAAAGTATTATCCTAATACCTATTGTCCTATACCCCACAAATATGACCACTTGGAATAGATGATCATAAAACATATTTCTGGAAAATTAGTCAGAAAAACTAAATTATTGAATTCCACCAAAGTGTTATTATGGTGTTATAAATCCGAGAACCCCCGCTGTCAATATCATTCAGAAAACTGATCCGCACTGTCAGAACTTTCTGCCCAGCTGTCGATAGCAAACAAGACGTCTCTTTGTGTTTTGTAATCATTCGCCTCCAATCCATAAAATCATTTTGGAACAATTGTTGAATGATCTAATTGCCAAACAATCGACTAATGCAGAATTTGGTCATTCTTTATGTTGAAAACTTTGGCCTGCAGTCCCATTGTTTATTGATAGAGTCATCTGCCAGGAAAAGAGAGCCATTCTTGGCCGTCGGCTACACGCACCAGCAGGCTTACAAAAGTAAACTAAAACTTATAAGACAAAGGACAATACAGAATAAATGGGCCTTAGACGCACAGCCTTAGCTCCACCACTTGGGACTTTAATGTAGGGATTTGAGGAATCATTTTGAGAACACCAATATGGCACCATAAAACACCATTGCCTTTATTATTCCCGAGCTCCTCAATCTTCTTTGTGCTTTAAAGAGCCTAATAAACGTAGGTCAAATTATTTTAGCAAGGCTGTAGATCAAAAATCACATTGTCAAGTAAACCATTCCAACAAACGTTTATTACAGGTGATATAAGAGATCCATTAAACACTCAATTCTCCTTCTGTCTTGGCTGGACAAGCTATTGCAGCCAGGTGGACAATGGCCTATAAATCTGATATCGACCCTTACTTTTTTGTTTGTTTTGTTTGATGTCTATGAAATTCTGCCTTATGTCAATTCTTCCAGCATTTTTTCTGCAGATTTCACCCATGGTAATGTATGGGAAAATCAGCACCAAAACTGGTGGCAAAAACGCATCAAAAATATGTTTAAAAACTTGCATTTTTGCAGCTGCGTTTTTCCTGCCTTCAAATTCTTTACATGTGCACATTCCTTACAAGAACTAAAAATCGGCAGATTTGAAATAAACAAAAAATGACTTGATGGTTCAAATCTATAATGAAGAAAAATATGAGAGTTCAGAAATCCCATTTACTTTGTCGATACTGTAAAGTGCAGCCATTTAACCCTTGAAAAATGCACAGAAAAAATGCAGCATGTGAACAAAAGTTAAGCTTAGCATTTCAATAACTACATTTATTAAATTTATTTAAAGGGAATCTTTCACTTGATTATTTCTGCTCAACCCATGGGCAACATGAATGTTTCGCTGTACGGTTGCAGCCAGGCGTGTCAACATTTCAGAGGACATATACTTCGCTAAATTTGACTAGTCCAGTAAATGCACCTGGATGGCATTTTCTGCAGGTGACTGATAGGTCCCTCCCTATGGGCACACATGCAAGAGACCAGTCAATCACCTGTAGCAGCCTGGGAGAACTTGGATCTTTAAAGTACTGTATATTGTCTTTGAAATGTCAGTGTTTCAGAGTAATATATAGCTGGTTTCAATTATGCAATCATATTAATTCATGCTGCCCGAGGTTAAAACAATGTGAATCAGGTGACAAGTCCCCTTTTATGATTTACATCTCTCCATAGAAAATGGTTCTTATAATGTTTTGATAAACATAATTTATACTGTATGTTAAAGCAGCAACAGCAGTTATTTTGTGGTGCTTTAAATGTAATTCCCCTGCCCCTAGTGTTATACTCACCTTCTGTCGCCTTCATGCTTTTCCAGCGGCGTTCCGGTTGGTCTATGGTGAAAAGTGACCTTCCAGCAGCTCTAGTGTTAATGGAGACATTAACACTAGAGGTCACTTTAATGGCACCAGAGGTCACTTTTCAATACATCTGTATGGGAGCCTCATTCTGGACTCGTTCTGGCTCTCATAAAGATGCATTTGGAGCTTGTCATGTATCCTGTGACTTCCGGCCAGTCAGAAGTTGCGAACACAAGATGGTGCTGTGGGACCGAAGTGGAATTGAAAAATGATACAGCTGCTGGAAGGTGAGTATAAGCCTAGAGGAAGGTTGCTTACATTCAAAATACCACTTTAGTGATGAAAAAAACCACATTGTATTGGTGCTTTAATTACATATTGTTTTTGCAATTTTGGGGGATATTTTCATTTTTCCCCTCCATCACTTGCTCAACTTAAAAGTCCCGTATTAGGTCAATGACAGCGTGACCCATCAACCATCCACTGTGTAAGAGGGGGCCTTTTATTTTCCTCTGACAAATAATGTAGGCAGGAAAGGATAATTGGGCATGTGGAATTTCAGTGACTGAGCCTTATGTTTCCATCCAATTATACCTGAAGTTATCTGATCTGGCAAAAAGTACCTCTACTTTCCCTATTGAAAACTTGTGCAAGTTCATCTGGACCAGGGTGAATGTGCAGGAGAGCCCACAATCATTAGTTTCAAGTTGAGCTAGATGGCTCATTTCAAGCACAAGATATGATCGCTGGCAGATTCAGTTGGACCAAATGATAACAGTCCATAGTCATTCAACTCACAGGTTGGGCATGTTGGATTTATTCATGCGATCATCAGCAACTGCATTATGATCTGATAACATTGCAATATTAGCCAATGTACTCTCTGATGGACTTTGGACAATCAACAGAAAATTATTCTTTCTGCCATTACAAGATTGGATATGAATGATAGAAGGAGGGGTGTTAGAATGCGGCGCTAGGTAACACAAGATCAAGCCTTCATAGAATTACCTTAAGTTTATTCCACAAAGCTGCAGGGTGCGACCACAATGCGTTTCGACACACAAATCGGCGTCTTTCTCAAGTGGATCCACTTGAGAAAGACGCCGATTTGTGTGTCGAAACGCGTTGTGGTCGCACCCTGCAGCTTTGTGTAATAAACTTAAGGTAATTCTATGAAGGCTTGATCTTGTGTTACCTAGCGCCGCATTCTAACACCGCTCCTTCTATCATTCATACCTATTCTCCCTTCAGGGAGCGCGGTGTAGCGAGCAGCTTGGGCAAGTCCATAGGACCTGGCAGTGCATCATCCAAACTCCACCTGTGTTCATCACATGATCAGCCGGCTCTGAGGAGACAAGCAAGTGATTTCTACCAACTCAAGGAGTGTAAAATATCCTCTCTTCACACAGAGGTCTGATGATCATCAACTTTATGGACCCTATCTCCCTATACGTTTAATCTGGTTGTGCGGATTCTTGCACAACCCGGAAAGGTTAGTGTTCATTTAATAGAACCACATTGAGGTGAAATTTAGTAGTGTGGCGCAACAGTGCTGTTTTTTTCTGTTTCATATTACAAGATTGGAGGCCTTATGGCCACTTTACACGTCCCGATATCGTCATCCAACTTCGATAAAAAGTCACGTGGTTCATGCATTGGCCCCGATATCGTTCGTGCTTTGTATGGTGTAAATGTACAATGCGACGCAAGAACGATGTGAAAATGATATCGGGGAAGAACTGTGCAGGCTCTCCAACTGCCCGATATTGGATGGACGATCTGGCAGGATCGTGCTGTGTGACAGCCCAACAACGACTTGGAGAGCAACTTCCCCTATTCACTCCCATGTTAAATGGTCGTTCCCTGGTTCGCGTGTACAAGGGGGCGTAGACATCGCAGTTGTGTTGCCTGCCGATATCGCCCTGTGTGACATCTCCTATGCGATCTTGGATTTCAGACAAAAAAGTGCACGCTCCCGTGCCTTTGTATACAATATCGAAACGATGTTGGGACGTGTAAAGTGGCCATTACAGGTGAGCTTGTTCAGCCACCAACTAACAAAGGTGTATGATACCTTAAATCCATATATAAGGATCTTTCACGCAAGTGCAGTATAAAACAAACCACAGAATATACGGTAACTAATAACCTGTCGAAGAGGAAAACCAGCAACCCAATGGCTTATTACTGTCAAGATAACGATGGTAAAGATCCTGATGGACCTCTCTAGGCCGCACAAGAGCGATCTTCTTACAGAGCGTTTATACATCAAGAGATCGAGCTGAAGGCCTATAAATAATAATAGTCAATTAAGTATAAATGCAGCCTTTAAGCTAACCATATAATAGGAACAATATCTACTTTTCATCATCATGATCACGTCCAGATTCCCCCATGGTAACTCCTTATCTTCAGAAAAGTCATCTGGATGTGTAACACCTATTAACAGCCTGTCACTGTCCTGGGGTAAGGCAACGTGAGATAATATCCAAGGCTGTCTCACCTTCGTGTCTGCGAGAACTATTCTCAACCATTTAGAGGCAGGTAACATGTGACCCGATCCGTGTGTATATTTTATTTGGATAATTTCGGAGGGAGGACTAGCAATGTGTGTGCTTTGTTCTTCATCTCTGTGTACTTAGGCTCTCTTTTTTGTCCTAATGAGGCGTCTTCTTCTATGAAGGCGTGCGGTGCTGTACTTGTTTGTCAGCATCAGATACTTCAGATACGACATTGGAAAAAAAAAGAGGATTCGGGGTATGATACTAATTGATTTTGATAGAACAAATAGCAGTTCTGTCACTTAAAAACACTACTTGACTTGTTTCAAAGAATCCACATTAACACCTCTTGATCTATGTCAAAGTGAAAAAATGTTTAATATTAAAAACGATGAAGCCTCACTACTGAAAATCTCGGCTTTGATCTTAATTGGCTTCTGGTACTGCTAGTTATATTTCAGTTGTTTGCCAGCTTTTAATATTACAGAGAACCAATCCTTCCCCCTTGAACAAGAACACGCTGGCAGAATTCTTGAAAATGGATTCAATGCCTTTTAATGATGCTCGCGCCTAGTGCTTCGTTTGACTCGCTGAGAAGTAAATGCTGCTTTGATTAATAAAAGCACTTTGTACAGACTATTTCAAGTGAAAAAAAAGTCCTAAAACCTGAGATAACTGCATTTTTATTTTAAAATTTCATTTTGAATAATACATACATGTGATATCATTATATCTGCTCAGTCTACATAATTCTCCTATTAGACAGAACCAGTTTTAATAATATATATAATTTTTTTTCGTTCCGTAGTGCCGCGAGTGCATTTTGAAATTTTGCAGGCAAAAACGATTCCCTGCTCCACTGAGCTCATAATATTATTTTATGCCGTAGGCCTGAGATTACAAAGCGAGTTGACACTGGGATCAGCACCAAAAAGCAGTGGACTACTTCTTGATGGAAAATATTTCCCACGCCATAGCGGAAAGAGCTTATTCATCATTTCTCTTAAATTACTAAATTAAATTTAGTCCTTTTTAGATGCTCTCTATGTACCATGACTGACCGTCTGAAGCTGAAACACAACCATGAAACTTGTAATAGCATCAAGACATCTCAACATAAGAGACATAAGACTTTACTGGACGAGATAAGCTGCAAGCACCATCTCCTGTTGACATCAAATGGCAAACCTGAAATTATCACTACCTTATAATTGGATTTGTTAAATGAAACTTGTCATGTTAAAAAAAAAAAACTATTAACTTGAATATATGGGGTTATTCTGCTTGCAACGGCACCAAGAGCCCCTCTGCTGGGAGGAAATGAAATGTATTCCTCCCAGTAGCCTTAAGACCCCGTTACACACTACAATATTGTTAATGCTATCGTTGCAACGTCACCGGTTTTGTGACGTTGCAGCGACGTTGAAACGGCATCATTGCATGTGACACGTATCAACGACCAACGATATGTTCATTGAACGTTGATCGAGGAAGAATGGCCAGGACCATTATTTTATCGTTGGTCTCCCGCTGGGTGGCCAGCATTGGCGGGTGTGACAGCGGGAGACCAACGATGAACGACCTCCCAGCGTCGCACAGCACACGCTGGGAGGCTGGTAACCAGGGTAAACATCGAGTAACTAAGCACAGCGCTATGCTTAGTACCCAATGTGTACCTTGGATACCAGCGTTCTCGCTGGTCGCTGATGAGTCTGCCTGTGTGACAGCTCACCAGTGATCAGATAACGATGCCCCAGCGACCCCAATCGTTGGTCGGGTCACTGGGACATCATTATGTGCAAAGGGGCCCTTAGGCTTTCAGTTAAGTGGTGAACCACAATTTTTGTCACCACTCAATACATAGTGAGCGCCAACTGTAACCGCACCTAGCACTGACTTGACAGCCGGCAATGCTGGGCCAGCTGTCTGTCAGTGCTGGAGGTATGGTTACAGCCGCCACTCACTACACTCAGACACAGGGCTGTGGAGTCGGAGCCAGAGTCGTGGAGTCGGGGTTCATTTTATACCGACTCCACCAAAATGGGGGACTGCTAAAATATGTAAATTGGGTACAGTAGTTCAATGTAGTATGTGCTGAATATTATTATTATGGATTATTATATTCTATCTAAGTAGCTGTATCATTATAATAATTATAAGCCATATGTTCACATTGTACTATAGTACATTTATCACTTAAACATGAGTCATGTATGAGGATTCGGAGTCGTGAAGTCGGATTAAGGTAAATTGAGGAATTGGAGGTCTAGCTTACCGACTCCACAGCCCTGCCCAGAATGATGACTGAAATCACATCAGCCACACCCTTTTGACTGAAGGCTGCCGCGAGGAACAAAGTTAACTTTCCCCCAGCAGCAGGACTCCTAATGCCAGCATAGGCAGGTTCAGAATGCTATTAACCTGCAGATTAACCCCATATCTGCAGGTTAACAGCGATTGTTACATGACAGCTTCCCTTTCAGCTACTTAGTATGCAGGACCACCCCTATGGGAACTATAATAGTGACAAGCCCTTTAAATGCAGTAAGACAATAAATATATGTATGTCTTTGCTGCGCTGCTTGTAAAAATAAGAAGATCAATGGAAATGATGGTGAAGAAAACAATAGTTTACTAAATGAACACGTTTACGAGTTGAACCAACTCCTACCTCCGTCCAGATTGTGTTGTTTCTTGAGGAGGGAGTTGGTTCAACTCTGAAAGGTGTTGATTTAATACACTTCCTTTTTCTTCATCTCCATTGGATATCGTATTATAACAGCAGCACAGAAGAAACATCTGTATGTTCCTTTTCCTACTACATTTATCGTTGGATTTACTCCAACATACAAAGCAGCAGCTGCTGGTATCGCTATCTATACAGGAGTTATAGGAGTTGTGCCTGACACAACCAGCCAGGTGAGGAGCCTCATATTGCTTTAAGCATCTGATATTTGAGTAACGACATATTGTGTTCTTTTTCTCACATTTTAGAAGTTGTACAAGCTCTTTAAATGGGTTCCTTTTTGTGGTAATCCCTCATTTTTAGAATGGTTCCTTGACAATAAGCAGACATATTATTCTTCTGCCCATAGATCCGCTGTAGGGACACTTAGAAGTACGGTAAGCGATTAATTTCATACGGCCCCAGCACAGGGGAAATTAAAGTATTATATAGTGTCCATTCAGCTCAAGAGGGTGTGTGAGTAGATCTTGCAAAGTTAAAGAGGACCTGTCACCTCCCAATGAAGATGATATAATTGCAGCACTGAATGCAGCATGTCTGCTGCATTCAGCAAAGGGGTCCCCCATCCATTGAGATCCCCTGCACCCTGAGATAATTGATTTAGAAAACTTACATCCTGGAGCCAAATAGGAGGTGGCTAGAGGCTGGAGCCACTTCTTCTCACAGGGGAATCTCACGCCCCCTGCATAACGTATCCTCCCTTTGCTGCCTCCTCCCTGTCAGTCATGGTCTCCCTGGCCTGCATGACGCAGGCGCAGAGAGAGGTAGCGTTTTTATGATGATGCTGTCCATCTGCACTGCCTCCTGCGGTGACGTGAGCTACTTTAACCGCCCTGCTCCATGTTATCACGAAGCAGGACTGGGAAAGGTTGTGACGACACCGCAGGAGGCCGGCCGCCCCGCCTCCTGCCTGACGTCCACTTACCCCCGCCCTGCTCCGTGGATACAGCATAACATGGAGCAGGGCGGGGATAAGCGGTGACGTCAGGAAGGAGGCGGGGCGGCCGGCCTCCTGCGGTGATGTCACTACCTTTCCCAGCCCTGCTTCGTGATAACATGGAGCAGGGCGGTTAAAGTGCAGATGGACAGCATCATCAAAAAAACGCTCCCTCTCTCTGCGCCTGCATCATGCAGGCCAGGGAGACCATGGCTGACAGGGAGGAGGCAGCAAAGGGAGGATACGTTATGCAGGGGGCATGAGATTCCCCTGTGAGAAGAAGTGGCTCCAGCTTCTAACCACCTTGGCTCCAGGATGTAAGTTTTCTAAATCAATTATCTATGGGTACAGGGGGGCTCAAGGGATGGGGACCCCTTTGCTGAATGCAGCAGACATGCTGCATTCAGTACTGCAATTAGATAATCTTCGTTGGGAGGTAACAGGTCTTCTTTAAGGACACTCTTTTTACCTGCTCTCTCTCCTCTGGTCAAGAGATGAGAATCAACATAAGGCCAGAGACACTATTCAAGATGCATGTGAGATACTCGTACAAGTCTCGCGTGCATCACCCTACATCGCCCCATCTTTATGGACAGGGTCACATCAGCTGCATAGAAACATATGATGCTGACAAGCTCCTGTCCGGAGAGTCAGCGTCCTTGCCGGGTAATGCATGCGAGACTTGTGCAAATATCTCACACCATGTATCTCCGGCCTAAGAATACATTGTACTTACTTAGAATTCCCTTATAAAGTATATGAAAAAACAAAAAACTCTTTTGAACTGGAAACCCGCTATGTGAATACAGAATATTAGCGACCTGAGCGCAGGAAGAAAAAAACTGGATTCAAAAAGAAAATTTGGTCAAGTATTACTGGTAGTTAAAATTCTTCAACCTACATCACAAATATCTTTACAAAATCCGTAAAACACAGACTTTAACGCTGAAACATTTCGAACAAGTAGACTTGTTATTGTAAATCAAGGTCACAGGAGCGTATAAACTGGGTGAGTGAGATCTGATTTTTATGGTATAGCACTCAGATGTCATGTCATTCAATAGGACAGTGCTGATCAACGTCTTTTTTGGCATGAGAAAAAAAATTGCAGCATGCCGCAATTTGACGAGTTCATTGGATATAAGTGTAAGTGCAAGAAGAAAATCGGAAGCCATGGTATGGCATCCGAGTTTTATGGATACATTAGCATTCTGTAGAATAGGGCACTGTTGATGCTCTTGCAAATTATTAAAGCAGCTTATAAAAAAAATGAATTCCACAAGTACGGTACATAGATGAAAAGTGAGAATAAAAATTGTCCAACTTTTCTGGATGAAATCTGACTTATTTGTTTATACGCTTGTGTGACCCTAACCTACATGTTCTTTGGTCACTTGTGTCTTTTTTTTTTTTGAAACATCATATTTATTCAATTTTCCACCAAAGTTTTCTTCCAACAAAAATAGTTTACATTCGGTATAATCATAATATACAAAATCAGAGCAAGACAATCATACAAAAATTAAACAAACATTAATATAGACATTTTTGCATGTCAAATCGGTGTATTTATCATATAACAAAAATCACAATGCTCCCAAATCTCCAAGTAATATCCAAGTGCCGCAAGGTATGGGCAAGGACCCCTCCAATACCACCTATTCAAGGCTTTGTGTCTCAATATCTAATACCGTTTATATTCCAGCGGTGGATGTACGAGACCTTGCCATCTTATAAATCTATCTGTAAGTGTGAGTCCCTATCTTTACTCCCCTATAACATATTTCTTATCCTACATCTAGTCGTCCCAAAGTCCCCCCTAATTCCTCCAGAAGGTACCATGAAGTGTCTTTAAGTGGGACCATGATATCACGTATCGCTTCCCCTGAGGTCTTGGCTTCTATGAAACTCCTCCATTTCTCCATGAAGGCCACCATCATCGCCTCCTTATCTCTTAGCACCTCTCGTCTATCTATTTCCAGCGCTCTGTCCAAGCCCATCACCATGTCAGACTCTCCCGGTAAATCCGGTCGTAGCCAGAAAAGGAGTAGCAGGCGTTTCGCTAACAGCATAAGGACATGGGCCAAACGCAAGGCCCCTCTGTGACTCCCAGGCGTCTCCAAGTCCTGGAATATCCATTTCGAGGGTTCCATAGCATAGTGATATTTACAGTAACTATAGAGCAGGGCATCTACCATGCTCCAGAATACTTGGACCTTAGGGCATTTCCATATACCATGTATCATATCAGTTTTTTCCCGCTGACATTTCGGGCAATTAAGTAGGCGATCTGGATTGGATAAAGAACGCGGGAAGTTAAATCCGTATACCATCGCATGAATGATGCGGAAATGTGAATCTCTCCACTGTTCACTGGAAATATAGCGCCGTACTTTATCCCACCCTGTCAAAATACTGTCCTGCACTGAGTCATCCTCCAAATATCTCCTCCACACGGAGAACAATCCCGAGTCCCCACTCGGTGACAGAATGACCCTAAGTTCCCTATATATGGAAGAGATGCTCAGCTGGGAAGATTCCATGTTAATTAGTCTGTCACAAACGTTTGGGGACAGTTCCTTGGATACATCACGTAGTCGTGCCATGACATGATTTTTTATTTGCATATATTGGAGACCCTGTGTCCCCCCCAGTCCAAAATTGCCCAGAATCTCCAACCCCGTCATCCAACGTCCTTCCGTCTTATGTAGCAGATCGCCCATCTTCAACACCCCCTTCCTTCTCCAGTCTCTGAATAGTGCGTTGTCACGTCCCATAGTAAAGTCAGGGAAGGCCCATGGATTAAGATGTTTAGAGACCCTCCAGGACAGGCCACATTTCTTCCTGACCGCCTTCCATGCCGCAATTGTGTCCTTGCAGACAACGGCTGACTTGATATGAGGCGGAATGCTTGCTAGGGATGAATGTAGGAGGGAACAACGGTCCCAAGGGGCACAGAATTCCACCTCAAGTGGGCCAGCAGAATATCTGTTAGCAGCTGTGATCCACTCTACTACGTGCCGCAGCAAACATGCCAGATTATAACCCCTCAAGTCAGGTAAGTTTGTACCCCCCTCAGCTCGCGGTAACATCAACGTACCCAGACGAAGTCTAGGTCTCTTTCCCTTCCACACGAACGTGGAGAATGCCTTATTAATCCTACATACGTCAACATGTTTCAACAGTAGGGGAATCGTTTGTAAAGGATAGAGAAGTCGGGCAAAACTTACCATCTTTACTAAATGACATCGACCCAACAGGGAAAGTGGAAGATCTGCCCACCTTTTCAGTTCCTGTTCAATTTTGTCAAAAAGTGGGGAGTAATTAAGGGTGTAGACCTGGCTCGGTGTCCTGCCTAACTGGATCCCTAGGTATTTGATGTGAGAGTTGGCCAACGGAATTCCCAATGCGTTCGCAGTTTCCCTTAAAGCTCCCCCCCCTCTAATACTCAGTATTTCGCATTTTCGTCTGTTTAAGGAAAACCCCGCAAAGATTCCAAATGACTCAATGCCCCTAATCAACATAGGCAGATCACTTTCCGGGTTATCCAAAAAGAGAACGATATCATCTGCGAACAGAGCAGATTTCACCTCGCAGCGTCCCACTTTAATTCCTGAAAATGGGCTAGCATTATTAATGTATCTCGCCAGGGGCTCCAGGGCTATATTAAACAATAGAGGCGATAGTGGGCACCCCTGCCGAGTCCCTTTCTGTAGCGGAAATTTCGGTGACAGGAAGCCCGGGGTGTGCACCCTCGCAGTAGGGTTAGAATAAAGATTAGAAATAAAGCTACGAAATCTGCCCTCTATGCCCATTCTATTCATAACCAGATCCAGCCATGGCCACCGGACATTATCAAACGCCTTTTCTGCGTCCAAGGTGACCATGGCCGGATCTTTCCCCTCCTGTCTGGCACTATTTCGCACCACGTCCAACACCAATAACGCCTTGCGGATGTTAGTCACTGCGGAACGCCCTTTAACAAACCCAGACTGGTGAGCCTCAATGAGTTCTGGGAGGACCTGGGCCAGCCTGTCTGCCATTATTTTAGATAGAAGTTTAAGGTCCACATTTACGAGAGATATAGGCCTGTAATTTGCCGGATTTTCTCTATCTTTATCTCCTTTGGGCAACAATTTAATATAGGCCATATTCGTGTCGTCAGGTATAGGGTCACCCATGGTAAATCTATTAAACATCCCCGTCAGTGTTGGGGTCACCTCCTCTCTCAGGATTTTATAAAACTCCCCCGTATAACCGTCTGGCCTGGTGCCTT
>JARQOC010000004.1:173183636-173236803 GCA_033576535.1 Allobates femoralis
GCATTTCAGTCCCATTTTGTATAGCCCTTTGTTCTTCTTCACCTTTAACGTCTTTTAGCATGCGATATGCAGCAGCAAATGGGCTGATTTGTTGTAAATGTACGGCAATTTGGTTCATGAGTTCAGCATTACACTTTTCATTTTCTTTCAGGTTCATCCTTTGTTCTGTAGCCTCATTTGTATCAGGGATGTATAATTGTGCAAATTTTGGTGGTTGTCCTATTTCTGGGTACAGTGTTCCATTGCGGTGGTAGATCTGGCTGTGAATTTTAAAACAATACGGTCCGAATCCAGGGGGTGGTGCAATTTTGGCACCAAATGAAATAAACGCAACTGTTGATGCTTCTGATATTTTCCATAAAATTTCGACTGTGTCAATGCGTTCCTTTCATCAATTGCTCAAACAGATCTGAGTAGTGAGGTGTCAGTAGCATGCTTTTTGGCAGCACTGAGTAAACTGATTGTCAGATGCTTTTTCATCAATGAAATTCAGAGAGTTGCATTTAGAGCAAACTGCATTCATATTGCCAAAGTAGTGTTCACAAATTGTAGTTTCGTTGTCTGTTACGTCACATGCAAGTTGTTGAATATTCTGCTGGCCTTGCCTTAGTTGGTAGAGCATTAGTTTTTTATGAATTTGGCAATAATGTTGTTGTCTGTTTGCCTTGGATTGTGGAGATTCATTCACCCGACATTGTATGTGAGATTTGGCATCCTGGGCTGGTCTGGCAGCCGTTTGTTGTGGTGTCTCCTGTTCCTGACGTTGTCTGTGAGATTCTGCATCCTGGGCTTGTCTGGCGACAGTGTCTTGTGGTGTCTCCTGTTCCTGGTATTGTCTGTGAGATTCCCCATCCTGGACTTGTCTGGCATCAATGTATTGTGGTGTCTTCTGTTCCCAACATTGACTGTGAGATTCCGCATCCTGGGCTTGTCTGGTGGCAGTTTGTTGAAGTGTCTCTTGTTCTCAACGTTGTTGTTGCCTTGCTGCTGCTGCATTTCTGTCATCCTCATTGGTGTATTTTCCCTTATGACCCATTGGAAGACAGGAAGCGTAAATCGTGATAGCGTACAGTAAAAAAGTATCTGTTCAGCGAGCTGTGACTGGCAGAACGTGTTCAGTGAATGTGACTGAACTATGTCGCACTGTGACTGACAGAACGTATTGAGTAAACGTGACTGAAGGACATCACACTGTGACTGACAGAACGTATTGAGTAAACGTGACTGAAGGACATCACACTGTGACTGACAGAACGTGTTCAGTAAACGTGACTGAACTACGTCGCGCTCTGAGTGGGAGTTAAATTCCGCGTCAATATCGCTGATTGCAAGCGTGGCCTATAAGGAAAGCATTGTTGAAATCCCGCGGCAATTGAGATAGAGGCTGGGAGACAGAATATCTCCCAAAGTGGAGGCTTTTTTACCAATAAACTTCACAGGATTTGTCAGGATTTTCTCCAGTTTTTTTGTCTTGATATAGGTAACCGTTTTTTTGATGATGTTAGTAATATTTTTGAAGTATGGGCTGTACATGGTTGTTAAAACTACTCCTTCATGTTTATTACCTACATAATTAGATCTGTATTTATGACATTTTCTTTCTCCTGTTTCTATTAGCATCTCTGCTCTGTCAGTGTTGCTGATTATGTCCTCAGCCATATCTAACATCCACTTGGAGTAACCCCTTCTTGTCAGTCAGACTCGCACCTCATCTTTTACTTTTTCAAAGGTTTCATGTAAAGATGAATTCCTTTTGTACCTGTACAGCTCTCCAAGGGAGACATTCTTAATGACATTTTTGTGGTGACAGGACTCTGCCAACATAGTGGAGTTTGTGGCTGTTCTTTTACGATAGAACCTACTTGTTACAATTCTGGCGAGTCCGAATATTTCGCTACTCACTCATACCTAAAACACATTACATCAACAGGTTCAGCCAATAGTCTAATATGTATTGGGGGCCCTAGGCAATACATGTATTGGGGGCCCCAGACAACTTGTCACAAGGGAAGATGTCAATTGGACATATCCTATCTCAGATTCTCAATCACTTTGTTCAACCGGAGATAAACCATTGCCAGATAGCCAGCTTTTCATAGAAAACACAGGCTCATTCAGCTGTACATTGGAGAGCTGGCTGAGAAGGCTATTGGCTAAATGATCAGCTGACAGCCATCTAAAATATATGGCCAGCTTTAGGCTCCACTGAACGTTATCATTTATACTCTGCTGAAGTTCTGAACTCAAGTTTTGAGGGCTCTGCTGTAAATAGATGGGTCTATGAGCACTCAATATTCATTGAAATATATGTACTCAGGGTTAGTGATAGGCATACCCAAACTGTAAAGTTCGGGGTCTGTACCAAACACCTAGAGTTCCAGCATAAACCCTGAACACTGGTTTCCCTGAGGAGTCCGTGTTACTGTTTAGGTTCAGCTGGGGGAACTGTAAAAATAAGCAAAACAGTGATTAACAGCAGAGTTATACTTAGAGTACCACGCACTTGTAATTTCGGGCCGCTCATTAACTTCCTGAATGTTCTCTGGTAAGGGGCGACTGTGATCGGCTGTTCTGCCCCTCAACCTTTGTTCCGGTGTCTGTGATTCATTGCCATTGGCAAAAAAACTTTTAAAATAGGGGTGTAAAAATAAATAATCTAAAAAAATGCATGTAGGGCTTTGCCTTATGTTTGATTTTTAGCGCAGATAAAGCAGACAGCTACAGGCTGCCAACCCCAGCTGCCTATCTTTACCTTGGTTAGCAATCAACAATACAGAGAAGTCCATTACTTTTTATTAATTATTTAAATTAATCATTTAAAAAAATGAGTGGGCTTCACCCTAATTTTGATTGGTAGTCAATGTCAAAATCAGGCGGCTGGGGGCTGGTTTTCTCAGCGTGGTGACATTATTGGGACCCCAGGGCAAAGAATAGCAGCCCGCAATTGCCCCAGAAAATGGCGCATTCATTAGATGCACCAATTCCTGGTGCTGTACTCTTATCTTCCGATGCCCTGGTGCAGTGGCATCGAGGTGATAGAAGGGGTTAATGACCGCTGAGTAATGAAAGCTGTCATTAACCTTAGATTGGTAATGTTCAGGCTTCTATGAGACTCACACATTATCAATACTGTGAGTAGGGATGAGCGAGTAGTGAAATAATTGGTCTCACTATACTTGTAACGAGTAGGTCCCTATACCCGGGTACTCGTTACGAGTAGCGAATCCAATGTAAGTTAATGGGAAAAGTGAGTAAGCCGAGTAAAGACTCTGCTGGACCCCACAAAGTGGCCTGGGGGCTGAGGAAAAGGCTGAAATGGGTGCATGATTGTTCAAAAGCCGGCGGTAAAAATCCACCAGCTTTTAAACAATCACTCAGCCCGATCCTCCGCTTTCCCCGCAGCCTCCCATCCCGATTCTGCTTTTTCCCCGCCGCCTCCAATCTCGATCCTAAGTTAGGATCGGGCGGGGAGCGCAGTACCAGTGAGTGGAGAGTGAAGGACCCGGGCAGGGAAGCCGGCAGTGAGAAGACTTCACCGCCGGCTTTCCCGTTCGGTGCTGCCCTCCCCTCTCCTGATGCTGGCTCCCATTAACTTCTGGTATTATTCACTACTATTCCCGCCACTCAGCAATATCCACCGGCGTTGGCAGTGTTCAGGCTGTGACGGCAGGGTTCACCCGCGGTCATAGCCCGAACTATGACCTCAGGAGAACCCTGACTGTCACAGCCAGTTCTCAGCCTGCTCTCCCTCTGCACAGACGTGTGTCTATGCAGAGCAATGTAACAGTACTGAAATGGCGTATTTGGACTACGTCGGACAAAAGATAATATTTTTAATGAAGATGGAATCTAAGTGTTTTTTTTTGCTTTATTTCTAATAAAAAAAAATTTCTCTGTGTTGTGTTTTTTAAATACTTCACTAGAAATTCATGGCAGTCATGTCTAACATTGGCATGACCCCATGAATTTCGAGCTTAGGGGCAGCTGATAATACAAATCTGGCCCTAACCCCTTTATTACCCAGTGAGCCACCGCACCAAGGCCCTGGATGAGTTGGGTACAGCGCCAGAAAATGGCACTTCTATGAACACGCCATTTTTTGGGGTGGCTGTGGACTGCAATTCGCAGCAAGGGGGGGCCAGAAAGCTTGTGCCTCCCTGCACTGCGGATTCCAGCCCCCAGCTGCCTAGTTGTACCTAGCTGGACACAAAAATAGTGAGAAGCCCCACATATTTTTTTTTTTATTATTTCATGAAATTCATGAAATAATTTTAAAAAAGGGGCTTCCCTATATTGTTGTGTCCGGCCAGGTACAAATAGACAGCTGGGGTTTGGTGGCAGCCCGTTCCTGCCTGCTTTACCTGGCAGGCATACAAAAATATGGCGATGCCCACGTCAAATTTTTTTTTGAAAAATTCATTAAAAAAAAAAATAATAATAATTTAGGGACTGCATCTTTATTAACCCCTCAAGTGGAGGGGTTAATAAAGATGAAGTTTGTAAATGTGTTTTTTTTCTTCTTTAATGAATTTTTCACCAAAAATTTGACGTGGGCTTCGCCATATTTTTGTATGCCAGCCAGGTACAGCAGGCAGGAACAGGCTGCCCCTAACCCAACGCTGCCTATTTGTACCTGGCTGGAAACAACAATACAGGGAAGCCCTTTTTTTTTAATTATTTCATGAATTTCATGAAATCATTTAAAAAAATTTGATGTGGGGCTTTGCCCTATTTTTGTGTCCAGCTAGGTACAACTAAGCAGCTGGGGGCTGTAATCCACAGCGCAGGGTGGCCCAAGCTTTCTGGCCCCCCCCTCCCGCTACGAATTGCAGTCCGCAGCCACCCCAGAAAATAGCGTGTTCATAGAAGCCCCATTTTCTGGCGCTGTACCTGTCACGTGATTAGTTTGTGCTGACACTGATGGATGCTGCTGTGTGTGCTCTTTTCCTTTAAGGGCTGCATGAGGGATTGGTGTGAAGGTCCTGACTCCTGGGTTGTGCTCCAGAGCTGCATTCATTATTATGTTCAGCTGCTGGTTGAGTGGTTGAAGTGTGACTCACCTGGAATCCCCTCCCCCTGGCTTTAAATAGCTTTCCCTCTCCTCTGTCAGACGCCGTTTATAGAGTTAGTTGGCTCTTGGTCATTGAGCTGAGAAGAAGTCTTGCTGTACTAAAGTCTCTCCTGGAGTTCTATTGCTGTGGAAGAAGCTGTGATCCCTGACCCGTGGGTGGAGGTAGGGAGTGAGCATCGGGGAGCAGGGAGTGCAGCACGGAATGGGAAAGCCGGCTTCCCTGTCCGGGTCATACTTCACTCCCCGCTCCCTTGTGCTGCGCTCTCTGCCTGGTACTAACTTAGGATCGGTCGGGGAGGTGGTGGGGGAGCGGGGAGGGGACATAAAGGAGTGGAGAATCGGGTAGGGAAGCGACATGGGAGTGAGGATCGGGCTGAGTGATTGTTTAAGAGCCAGAGGCTTTTTACCGCCGGCTTTTAAACAATCATGTGGGACATTTCAGCCTTTTCCTCAGCCCCCAGACTGCTGTATAGGGTCCAGCAGACAATTACTCGCGCTTACCATTGACTTACATCATACTCATTACTCCTAGTGAGTAATTACAAGGAAACTCGCGGAGTAACGAGTAGCCCGAATACCGTACTATTCGGCGAGTACCGAATAGTAACGAGTATACTCACTCACTCATCCCTAACTTAAAAACACACACGCACAGAATAATCCTTTATTTGGTTGGCAACCAAAAATATGGCAAAGTCCAAACAATATTTTTTAATTATTTATTTAATTGATTAAAAAAAAAAAATATGGGTCTCCCCTGTATTAAAGATTGCTAGCCATGATGAAGCCAGGCAACTGAGGGGGGGGCAGCCCATACCTGTCCACTTTATGTGCACTGAAAATCAAAAATAGAAGCCCTATGTAAATTTTTTTTAATTATTTTCACCCCTATGACGGCAGGTTCATTGCCAATAGCAACCAATCACAGGCACTGCCACAGAAAATGGGCATCTGTGATTGGCTGTTAGAGCCAGAGCAGTGAATAATCAGAAACATAAAGAGCGCAACCGGAAGTACAAGTGTGCAGTACTTGATAAGTATAACACTTCTCTTTAATCACTTTTTTTTGCTTATTTTCACAGACCCACAGCCCACCTATGCACCATTTTATAACTTTAAAGTCCGAGTTTGGGGTTCAAGTTCAAGTTTGGGCCAATTCCAGTCCCGAACACAGACTTTAAAAAAAGTCCGTCTGTATCTGTCGATGCCGAACATCTGTGGGTTCGCCCACCTCTACTCAGGATACCAATAGAGTTTACAGTTTGTATGTGCATGATAAACAGGTCTGCACACCTCTATACAGAAACGTCTCTGAAAACCTTCACTTTGGGACTGAATGAACATTAAGGTTGAATATCTCTGCACTTTCTAAGTTAAAGCAAGGCAGAGCAATGTGTTACTCCCAGAGAATGCCTATAATAATAGAAAGTAAACAAATTCCTCAGAATTCTTCACTTTTTTTTGTATATTGATAATTCTAAAATTAATGAATTACTGTACAAATCAACTTGTATCCCAGATTTGGGAAAATGCCTATCTACATCAAGATAAGTAATGATAGAGTTGACAAAGTTGAATACCGTACTGGAGCACTGAGCCATTAACTCTGGATTTGGCAGGCTGTCCTGGGAGTTTTATGGCATATCACAGATGTAGTTAAAGGAAATGTTGGAGTAGGGAGCCAGTAGGTCCTTGCTCCACTATTCAGTCTGCTGCTTCTGAGTCTCAGCTCAATGGGTGGGATGGAATGAATAGCTTCCTGCTGTCAGTGGTTGTGCTGTATAATACAAAGGTATTATTAGTAATTGCACACTGTAGTGCAACAATATACCCTACACACTGCAACATAACACACTGGCATTATTTTACCATTACCATTGGCTTCAATAAAAATGTAAAATGTGCACTTTGTTACTTGGCACCACAATATTTTAGTATTTGATCTAAGTTTATGTTGCCTACACATTAAACTTTACTGCAGATATAAAAAAGCGGTTTCTTTGTTTCTGTCCTGACAACATTGCTCACAAATCCCTCTGAATTTTCTCTTTCAGATATAAATATATTATGTGTTATAACCTGTAATTGGAAATGTTTTCTGTTCAGTTTGTGGGTCGGTTCACTCGATCATATAAAAATCCATAGTTTCATCTAGAAAACTCAAATGATTTTTTCACAATTGTCATCTGTGTACAACCGGTGTGCAATCCATTTATTTACAGCAATATCTATTCCTAATTTACAAGACCATTTACAGGCTCCTATGTTAATGTAAAAATAACATATACCACCGCCAAAGATGTCCCTCCGCAAAAGAGACATTAGAGAAGATGAAAACACTACCGACCATTTTCTGAACAATCTTCCTACCTTCCTTATTTTTTTTTTTTTTTTTTCTTTCAGCGCTGGAGTGGTTCTTTAAACCCAATTCCCCTGGCCCCATCCTTATACTCATTCTACGGCATTTTCGACTTTGTTCTGCGTTGCTCCAGATCCACGGCGCCATCTTGTGATCATAACTCCTGGCTGGCCAGAAGTCAAAATTTATATCACAAGCTTTCAATTCAAGTCTATGAAAGCCAGAACAAGTCTCTCATAAATGTTCATTGAGTTGTGACCTCCGGAGCGCTCCATGAAACAATGGAGCAGCCAGCAGGTAACAAACCACCGAAGACCTACCGGATCGACGTTTACAACAGATGAAGACTATACGAATAGAGGCATGGCACTTAGATTTAAAGCACCTCACCAGCAGAAAAATAAAAAAACGCTATAGTGGGGCTTTTAGTGTCCTGGACGCTTCTATATCGGTCGGTTTCTCTTTATAGTTTTGGAGCAGCAAAATTCCACTTAATTAACATAACTATTTTAACATGATTTCTTTTTTACTTCATCTTTGACCTTTTAAATGGAGTTATAATTAAATGTGTATTGGTGGATGCTGGAAACAGTCAACAAGCTGGTTGATGTGCTGCAGATGCCTCTACTTCAACAGCTTTCTTCAGATATTGTGATCCATGTTGTTCATTACATCAGATTACTGTACTATTGGAACTTATCGACTTTCATAGGCACATTTAGTCTAACACTCACAGAGGAATATGAGTAGACTCTGATCAGATCAGACTAAATTTAGATGAATATATCCATGATCTGCAGAGGTAAGTACAAGTGCATATAGATTAGAATACCATCAAAAAGTTAATTTATTTGAGCAACTCAATACATAAAGTGAGACGCATAAATTATATAGAGTTATTACAGAGTCATCTATTTCAAGTGTTTATTTCTGTTACTGTTAATGATTATAGCTTGCAGACAATGAAAACCCCAAAATTCATTACCTCAGAATATTAGAATATTATATAAAACGAACAGAAGTGTTGGCCTACTCTAAAGTATAATTAGCAGTGCTTTTTTTGTAAAAAAAATATTTCCTGGTACACATACCCTAGGTGAGAGCGGGGGGGTGGGGGTTGCTGTCAGGCGCCGGCCGAGCTTGAGGAGTGGGAGAGGGGTGCAGCCCTACGTCTCGTCATTCACTTCTGTGGCCTATATGTCCCTGTTCCCTCCATCCCCTGCTCCTTCCATCCTCTATTCCCCTGCTCCTTTCATCCTTAATCCCCCTGTTACCTCCATCCTCCTGCTCCCTCCATTCTTCATCCCCCTGGTTTCTCCATCCCCATGCTCCGAGTCCTTTCAATTCATCCTCCAACCCCTGCTCCTTCCATACTCGATCCCCCTGATCTCTCCATCCTCCATCCCTCTTGTCTCAATTTCTCCATACCCTGCCTGTCTTGATCTCTATCCCCCTGCATCCTCTCCCCTGCACAGCCTGCCGCCCTCTGCACTCATCACAGTCACTGTCACTGACAGTGTGTGAGTGCTGTTGTCACATACCCTGCACTGCAGCCTGCACAGCATTAGTCGTCCTCCTCCATCTTCTTTCCCTCTGGGCAAAACTCCGCCCACCTGAATCACATGTATGTGACATTATCGCAGGTCCTCCGGCGCTGAGGGAAACTGTGCTACTAGTACTACACACAGCCTGTGACACAGCAGGTCAGTGCTGCTCTTTAGATTTTCCGGTACGCCGTACCGGTATGTACTGCCAATCTTCAGATTTTCCGGTACGGCGTACCGGTATGTACCCCCACAAAAAAAGCACTGATAATTAGTAATCTTCATTGAGGATGTTAGCATGTATCCCACAAAATAACGGGAAACATCCACCCAAGGATGAGACAGGTCGCGCCTAAGGAAACATATGAAACAAAATAGACCGTACGACCATGTCTAGTTCAAAGTGAAAAAGTGCTTATTTATTGTTTAAAAACCAGAAGGAGGGAGGGCATGGACATACTGGTTTAGCAGCCAAGATGGCGAGCTGGCACCCAGGGAGCACAAGAGTAAAACAAGTATACATACAATTATAGGGCAGATGTCATGACACTTACAAACAAAGGCTGTAGTATTCAATTATATCCATCCAATCTACAGTCCTATGTACAAATTGCAATAGCATCCACCAGTATAAATCAAAGTGGTTGGTGCATGCAATTACAGGTACATATATAGACCCCATTAACTCACTCTCATGAATATGCACAAAAATTCAGGTATTACTATAACATATCCAGAGGTCATATATCATAACCATTGCACATATATAATTAGAGGCAGATACTCTAAAGTATGGACAGTAAATGCACTCAATACTTGGTCAGGGCACCATTTGCATGAATTACTGCATAAGTGCAGCATGGCATGGAGGCGATTAGCCTGTGGCACTGCTGAGGTGTTATATAGGCCCAGGTTGCTTTGATAGCAGCCTTCAGCTGGTCTACATTGTTGGGTCTGGTATCTCTCATCTTTCTCTTGATAATACTCATAGATTCTCTATGGGGTTTAGGTCAGGCGAGTTTGCTGGCCAATGAAGCACAGTGATACTGTAGTTATTAAACCAGGTATTGGTAGTTTTGGCAGTGTGGACAGGTGCCAAGTCCTGCAGGAAAATGAAATCTCCATCTCAAAAAGCTTGTCATCAGAGGGAAGCATAAAGTGCTCTAAAATTTCCTGGTAGATGGCAGCGCTGATTTTGGTCTTAATAAAACACAAAGAATTGACTACAAGACCTCCATAATTACTGTATTCTAACTAACCCTCAATAGGTTCAATCTCATAACATCCCTGGAGTAATTGCTTAGTTTCCAATTTCTGGACTGAACAAGACTAAGGAAGCATTTTAAATGATTAGTAAGCCTTTGCAGGTGTTGTGTGTTAATTATTCTAATTTTCTGAGATAATGAATTTTGGGATTTTATTGGCTGTAAGCCATAATCATCAGCATTCACAGAAATAAACACTTGAAATAGATCACTCTGTTTGTAATGACTGTATATAATATATGTGCTTCACTTAATGTATTGAATTACTGAAATAAATTAACTTTTTGCTTACCGTATATACTCGAGTATAAGCCGACCCGAGTATAAGCCGAGGCCCCTAATTTTACCCTCCAAAACTAGGGAAACGTATTGACTCGAGTATAAGCCTAGGGGGGAAAATAAAGCAGACTCTCATCACGGTATACAGCCCCTCTCATCATGATAAATGGCCCCCATTACTGGTATATAGGACCTCCATCACTGGTTTACAGTTCCCCCCCTTCCCCCATCAGTGGAATACAGCCCCCCATCAGTGATATATACAGGCACAATTTTTGTGCTGAAAATCTCGGCTTATACTCGAGTATATACGGTATATTCTAATGTATTCAGATGCTCTTGTATCGCCTGTGTATGGGTACCTTAAAAACTTTAAATACCAGTATTAAAAATGTTAATTTTTTATATGTAAAAAAAAAATGTTTAATCACTGCCCATTTTTACAAACGTTGATTGTTCTTCCATTCTTCTATACTGTATTGTAGTTATTTGATGTGGCAGGACAGTAAGGCATATATTTCAGAAAGCTACTGAAATGTACAGAGCAAAAATAAATATTCAAAATCAAAAGTTTTGTGGAAATAAGTTTCAGTTTCTGCTTCAGCTTTTTATTGTTTGATGGCGTTTTATCTTTGAAGCTCTGGGAGTGGAGAACGGTCTATTTGTTATTCATGTGTACTGCACACACAAATGGGGTTATTTATCAAGGAGAGAACTGTGTTTAAAGCAATGCACCTTAAACACTGCTTTCATTATAATGCCATGGCTGTTTAATAAATTGCCTGCATCTCTGACACCTTGTGCTCCGTGTTCTGGAACTTCAGAAATGGTAGGAAGAAAATAATCAGTGATACATTGAAGTGACGTTACAAAGACCTCACACCTGGAGAATTACAGCCAAGCATTTTAGGACAGGAATGCGTCCCTGAGGTGATCATAAACAGGTGACAACATGTTACACATGTGTTTATTGTCAGGGATTATCCATAAAGGCTAGTTTTATGAATAAAATGTGTTAAATTGAGAAAACAACTGTTAGGCCTCGGTTCCACTTGTGTTTTAAACGGACGAGTGTAATCCGTAATATGGGCCGATCCCAGCAATGCAGGGGATGTAGATATTAATCTCTGCCTCTCCTCTGCAGCTGTTATCCGATCGCATAGTGGAGGTGGCTAAGCACCTACTAGAGATTAGGGGTAAAACCCAGTCTACACCTCAGAATGATGCTGGGCTCAGGTGTTGTGATAGTGGTGACTTCCACTAAGTCTTTTGTGGGGAGGTTTCCTGGGAAGAGACAGGGAAATGTTTCCACTGCTCACCCCCCTCGGAATGGACCCTCTGCCTGTAACTGTATGCATGGAAATAAATGTTCAGGACTGGACCTGTGTATGGATGACTTTGTGTTGGTGTTGGTCATACATGTTAGGTGGAAGTGTGTGGCTGTAGCTCCTACTTCTGGAGTTATTGGTCCGTTTAGGATATTGGCCATTAGCAACCCTTTGTTGTTCCAGCTCGAACTTCCTCCAGTGCTGAATGCCCATAATATGTTCCACAGGTCATCACTCAAGAAGTTTAGACAGTTACCGGACATGCCCGATTTAGAGTCCAGAGGCCTCTCATAAAGTGGGGGAGTACTGTCACGTGTTGATTGCTTTGCAGTCCATGTGTGTTGCTGCTGTGGTTTAAATCTTAGTTGATTTCCTTTGGCACATTGAGCGTTAATCTGCAGATGCTGCTGTATTGCTGTGCTTCAAAAACGTAGTGCAGTATGTGCTGATGCATTCCTGCTGATCCTGCCTGGAGTTTACCATTCTTGGGGACGTTGCTGATTCCCAGTCTGCAGTTGGAAATAGAGGCTTTTTAACCTAGGGCTTACCAGTAACATAGGGCAAGGGTTGCGACCCAGACCTCCTCACCTTCTAAGGTACCTCTGGGAGCAGGGTGAACCAGGGAACCCAGTCTAAGGGTCAGACTATCCTCCCTGAACTTTCTTAGCCTATCTTACCATCCTGCTATCTGATTCCCTTACCACTGCGCCACCTGTGACAGAAAGCCTAAGAAGCTTCCTTTTAGGGAACTGTGGGGGTCCAAGTAGTAGGACTAAAACATTATTTATTAAGTTTGGAATAGTTTGGACATATACCATAATTTATACCATGGTGGATAAACCCCCTTTAAATCGCAGCGAGGATAATTAACGCTTATCCAGTTTCTTTAAAAAAAAAAAAAAAAAAAAAAGAGATGCAAAAAAGGAAAATCATCAATGATGTAAGATAATAACAGAAAACAAACAGTGTTCAGTATACATGAGCAATTTAATTTCTGCTACACCTGCTCTGGCGTCCAGTTCTATTCTATGTGGTAGAAGTCTTTACATCTGCACCTGCATCCTCAACCCAGTTTCCTGGGCACTTGTTTGGGTTACTTGGTCCTTGTGCACATCAAGATGTCAAATGAGAACTACAGATTAGGGTCTAGTAAGAGCTTGGGAATACAGAAGCCGGGCTAAAGATGTAAAGACTGACTGCTACAAAGGACTGGATTGGACCAGGGCAGAATAAAATTAATTGCTCCTCTATAGTATTCTACCACTCTACCCTTGGTGATCCAATGTAGATGTTCCCCTGATGCTTCCAACCTTGGTCTATAAAGGTTATTGCGATGGTCATGTGCTGCATTTTTACTCAGCACTGGGCCATGAAGGCACATAACCCCTGTAGTCACTTATTGACTGCAACTTTCACATACTGTCACTTGTGAACAAGGACCGGAGCACAGCTGGTGTGCCACTGCTGCACCTATGGAGGATAAAGGCTGTAAGCAATGTTATTTCCTTGTTTTACAGCATTTGGATAACCCCTTGATGCCCCGGTCAGTAAATCTGAGTCTGAGTGTCAGTAAACAATACAACGAGTGTACAAACCAATTCACACGTTGGCATGTAGCCACCTAGACATGAAGTAAACATGTGCGATATACGCTGCTGTACTTGGCTACACACTCCATTGCATACTTTCATTTGAGCACACAGGCAAACATAAAAACACACACCTTAGCAAACAAATCCTCACCTGAGCTCTCAGTTAAACTCCCATCATATAAAGAACAGCTCCGTACACACCGGATTTATTTTGACACCTGTTTTCACTGCCGTTTTAAAGCTTTTTTTTTCTTAAGAGTTTTGCAAAGCATGTGGCATGGGAATAGTTATATATTTTACTTGATCTACCACTGTAGATTTTAAAGTTCAGCTTGGCTTTTATAACACTTTAAGTGCTTCGGCATCATCTAATGTGCAGTTTCGTTAGCTGAAAGCATTCTGTGCAGCATCTTGGAGACATTCTTCCCCTCCTCTCTTATGTAACACACAGAGCCCTTCTCAACACTAATGTGCCTGTTATTCTATCTTTTTTCATATACAATTTTTACCAACTCCATTTGACATCTCAAATTGTTATCATCTTAGATATTGTTGGCGCTTTAAAAATGTTCTACTTTCTCAGTGTCACAGGGTCTTGGATTACACATACATAAATGCAGGCTTAAGCACCAGTATACATTAGATTATAGTAGGAGAAACATGGCAATTTTGGTGGGATCAGACAACCATCTAATGTGTATGAAGGCCTCCTGACAGTCAGAAGATAAAAATCAAGGGTTTGAGTTTATTTCCTAGATCCTTTGATTCTGTAGAAACATAGGGTGCTACCATATGAGTCTGGCAGCAATACTCCACACGCTCTCAATAGAAAACACATGAACACTCAATCCCGCCAAGCCAGGAGTTCTGCAAAAGTGAATCCAGCTAGATACCTGTTGGCCACATAAGCGTTCACCGAGGAGCAGACATAGCATTTGTTGCAGAGGGGCCCAAGAGGTAAGGGGACCCTTTTCTACCTCCACAGCAGGTGGAATTGTGTATTTTGATGAGCTTGTGTGTGGCCAAATGGACCAAATATTGTTCTTGCATATGGGCCCTTTTCTGTCTGTGTCCACCACTGTGTTCACGGACAGCAATCTGTCTTAGCTTAAATAGTTGATCTCTGGGGGATTTACCACTGGTTGGTTGTTTTTAGAGTTGGTAAATGTGTTGTCTTTCCTGGAAAGTTGCTATAAGTAGTGTTTGCGTAGAGAAACTGGCATGTTCGTGAATTCAACGGAACTCAACGGAAATTCCATTGATAGAACCTCACCTGTTATGGCATTATATGGGCTGAACAATACTTTATGAATTTTTGAAGATCTCTTTTATGAAAAGGGTTATAAAGTTAAGACTGTCTCAAAAATGAGTGATCCCCACAACTTCTCTTTCCATCTATACAACAACATGAAAAACTTACCATCTAGTATATCCATATTGTTGTAAGGAGGTGGACTGGTTGCAGTCGCGTTCCTCCCTGAAGACACCAATTGTGTTGCTGTAATTTCATGTGAATTGTGTCCTGCATCTTTGTAAATAATGTACAATGTGAAATGTGACGTAATGTGTAGTGTGTTAATATATATATTAATATAATATATATAGTGTGTAGTGTGCTAATATACAGTAATGTTGTGAGGTTTGCCAGATATAGGGCAAGCAATATTCAAATGTTGGGCCTAGCCCACAATAGACTAAATGTTGGGACTAAACCACAGAAGCACGTTGGATACTAAAACTGAGAACCAGACACCCTGCAGAGCTGAATTTGAGACATGAATTAAAGAGGACCTGTCACCAAACCAGGCATGGTGATCTAATTACAACACTGGAGGCAGCATGTCTGCTGCATCCAGGCAAGGGGTCCCCCAGCACTTGAGCAGCCCTGTACCCCGAGATAATACAGTTAGAAAACTTACATGCTACAGCCACTAAGGAGGTGGCTAGGGGCTGCAGCCAAGGGCAGATTCACAAAAAAAAAACTCTGTTTAAATGCTGCAGACAGGGAGAGAATGATTGGCAGCGGTGGGCAGATTACACATGCAGGGGGTGTGAACCTGCCCTTGGCTGCAGCCCCTAGCCACCTCCTTAGTGGCTGTAGCATGTAAGTTTTCTAAGTGTATTATCTCGGGGTACAGGGCTGCTCAAGTGCTGGGGGACCCCTTGTCTGCATGCTGCAGACATGCTGCATCCAGTGCTGTAATTAGATCACCATGCCTGGTTTGGTGGCAGGTCCTCTTTAATGTATCTTTACTGATAAAATTTAATTAATCAGTTCCACTCATAACAAGTTATTATACAGGTATGCTTCGCTATATTGAGTGAGGACTTGTCATTATTTTTATATTATACACGATCCGTGTGTGATGTATGTTTGATAGTGATAATCTAATGTTCTATTCCCATGGTAAATATTACAGTGCTTTTGTTCCTCAATAGTAGAAGATCACACATATATGTCATGTCAAATGTCTTTGGGCCCTTTCACATCTGCGCTCCTGTGCATTTGGCGGCACTGTGCTGGCGCGGTGCGGGTGCGTTGGGGCGCGGATGCAGTGCATTGTGCTGGTGCCGTCACTGCCTGCTGTGGCTTGGCGCGGGCGAGCAGATCCCTGGGGTGCGCGTGTGGGGGCGGCTGTGTCACAGCTCGTGCGCTGGTTCGGGCGCACCAGAGGAGCATCATGTGGCATTTCCGGTGCGTCCGAACTGGCGCATGCGCTGTGGCGCGGCCACTGTCAGGCTTGCGCTTAGGGGGTCCATCTGCCTGTGCTTGCCATTGGCGGGTGGTGGTGGTATTGGCAAGGTGCGCTTGGCTGCATTTGCGTGACGCTGCCATCTGCACTGGCGCCGTGCTGCCGAGCGTTCGGGGCACGAATGTGAATTGGACCTATAAGATAATGAGGACAGCATAGTATAGTCTAGGAATACTATGTAGTCATACTGATTTTTAAAAACTGACTAATATTTTGAGATAATATAACCAGTTTATTATGCTATTAATAAAGGGTCAAATATGATCTAAAAAGCATAAGCCTCTGTACGTTTTTATCTGCAAATGAAATCTATTTTTAACGGATGTTCTAAATAAAGGCTTTTTTTAATTTTCCTACAAATAGTGTTGCTGGAAAAAATATTTTTCTTTACAACTACTACTGGGTGTAATCCTCAGTATCTCTATATACACTGTGTTCCAAATTATTATGTAAATGTTCTTTTTCTCTGATTTTTCTAAATGGTAGGTGCAAATGACAGTCAGTGTAATAAAAGTCATCACCCGTTAGAGTATACATCAAATTTTATTGAAGAAATCTCTTTATGATAACAGTATAATTTTCAAAATTAAAAAAACTCTAAAAGCACTGTTCCAAATTATTGCGCACAGTAGAGTTTGTAAACATTTGATATGTTTGAAAGAACTGAAAATGCTGATTTGTTGAATTTGCAGCATTAGGAGGTCACATTCACTGAACCAAAAAGCTATTTAACTCCAAAACATCCTAACAGGCCAAGTTACATGTTAACATAGGAACCCTACTTTGATATCCCCTTCACAATTCTAGCATCCATTGACATTGTGACTTTCTGGAGAGTTTCTGCTTGTATTTCTTTGGATGATGTCAGAATAGCCTCCCAGAGCTGCTGTTTTGATGTGAACTGCCTCCCACCCTCATAGATCTTTTGCTTTATTATACTCCTAAGGTTCTGACTCACCGTGGCCGGGACTCCGGTTTAGACAGGCAGTAGCTTCTTCTTCCTTGTCACGGGTGGACTGCGCCTGCCGGTAGTGGGGCCCGGTTGAGTGCAGATCAAAAAGAAGAGACGTCTTGTGGGAACAGATTAAGGGGTTAATTGTTTCGTGACGCCACCTATGAGTAGTTCGGTAACTTTACCGACGCTGCGAGGCCTCCGGGGGATGAATAGCAGCAAGATGGAACACTCCCCACAGGCTGAGCGGTGATCCCCGGAGTCGTGAGCTGCTGAAGATGTTGTGCAGCAGCTGCGGTTACCTTGAAGTGCGGACAGACAGTTCATAAGAAAGCACGGACACTGTAAGTCTCTGTAACGGGTGCTTTACTGTAACCAGCAGGCAATACATGGTATACAGTTGTAGGTAGCAGACCGGGTGGACTCAGCAGTGATAGGTGTCCCTCAGAGATCCGTGGTGTTCCTCCATTCTAACTAAGTAGGTTGCCGTTGTCGCCCAGGAATACCAAGTCGGGTACAGGGAGGCTGCTTGAATGTCCTATCCAAAGTATACGTGATGGATGTTTTGGGGAGCCTTGGGTCCCTTGGTGGGTACACCGCTGGTTAGACGACTGGACTTGGCGATGGTGGGGTGCTCCTGTAGAGCTGCTCCTCCACTCTTCTGGTTCGCATAGCAGAGCTGAACTGCTGCTAGCTTCGGTACCAGCAAACCAGCTGTAAAAGGGTGCGGGGAGGTTGTGGACCCGCATGTTGATGCCCAAGTTCGGTTGGTAATGCACCGGGAGTAATGGTGCTCAACCGTGGTGAAAGTGAGGAGATGGCCGGTAGAAGGTGGCCAGGGGGCTGCACCAACTGTGCAACCCCCTCTCCTAGGTTGCAGAGCTGGGAATCTGCAGAGGTCTTCTAAGCTGCTGTTACTTCTCCAGACCCGAGACTAGAACTCTCTAAGCTGGACTGAACTTTCCACTACACACTACCATTGCACGCGGCCCACCAGGACCTTGATTGGCCCTCTATGCTAAGTGAGGCATGCAGGGTATGGATCTCTGATTTAACCACATAACTGCTGGGTCAGAGAATATTGCTGCTGCATTTATGGATGCAATACCCTCCTGTGACGCACTCGTTGCGGGGCGCCACAGTTCTCTATAGGGTTGAGGTCAGGGGAAGATGGTGGCCACACCATGAGTTTATCTCCTTTTATGACCATAGCAGCCAATGGCACAGAGGTAATCTTTGTAGCATGAGATGGTGCGTTGACATGCATGAGGATGATTTTGCTCCTAAAGGCACGTTTTTGCTTTTTATACCATGGAAGAAAGTTCTCTGTTGGAAACTCTATATATGTTGCAGAGGTCATTTTTACACCTTCAGGAACCTTAAAGGGGCCTACCAGCTGTATCCCAATGATTCCAGCCCAAAACATGACTCCTCCACCTCTTTGCTGACGTCGCAGCCTTGTTGGGACATGGTGGCATCCACCAACCATCCACTACTCTACTCATCTGGACCATCCAGGGTTGCTCGGCACTCATCATTAAACAAGACTGTTTGAAAATTAGTCTTCATGTATATCTGGACCCACTGCAACTGTTTCTGCTTGTCAGCACTGTTTAGGGGTGGCCGAATAGTAGGTTTATGCATCACAGCAAGCCTTTGAAGGATCCTACACCTTGAGGTTCGAGGGACTCCAGAGGCACCAGCAGCTTCAAATATCTGTTTGCTGGTATGTAAGGCATTTTTAGCAGCTGCTCTCTTAATCTGATGAACTTGCCTGGCAGAAAACTTCCTCATTCTGCCTTTATCTGCACGAACACATCTGTGCTCAGAATCAGCCACAAATCTCTTCACAATACGATGATCACGCTTAAGTTTTCGTGCAATATCTAATGTTTTTATCCCTTGTCCAAGGCATTGCACTATTTGTTGCTTTTCGGCAGCAGAGAGATCCTTTTTCCGTCCCATGTTACTTGAAAACTGTGGCCTGCGTAATATTGTGGAACACCAAGTTTTCCTTTTATTGGGCTCACCTGCCAAACTAATTATCACAGGTATCTGACATTGATTTCAATGATCGAAAGAACCCTGAGACACATTACCATCAATGGGTTTCATTGAAAAAAAATAAAAATAAAACCCTATGACACATAAAACCAATTTGCATAATAATTTGAAACACAGTGTATACACTGCACAGTACCACTTCTCCTGTCCTGTATACTGGGAGTAATTCACAGTAGCTGTATTATTCGGTATATATACACTGCACAGTACCACTTCTCCTGTCCTGTATACTGGGTGTAATCCTCAGTATCTGTATTATTCTGTATATATACACTGCACAATACCATTTCTCCTGTCCTGTATACTGGGTGTAATCCTCAGTATTGTATTATTCTGTATATATATACACTGCACAGTACCACTACTCCTGTCCTGTATACTGGGTGTAATTCTCGTATGAACAAGCATAAGTGATAGTGTCCAGCTGTCACGGGTGGCGCGGGTGACAGGGTGGAGGCCACGCGCAGACGATCTCAGCGTTTGGCCCACCAGCCATAATGGTGGAGGATGGTCCATCTCTTTCAGGGGCATTTACCTTCTGTTTAGATGAAGAGAAGGTGTGATGAGATCTCTCTATTTTGGGGAGACGGCTGTGGAGGTCTTGTGCTCGGTCTGGTTGTATCCACCTGTATTGTAGGTCTCTAGGACCCAGCAGATTCCTTCTACCTTTATAAGGAGGTTCATTACCCTTCCTCAGTGCAGGTGATATTTCCTTGTGGACTCTTTATCCTTGCTCCAGCAGAAGCTGAGGTTGTGAGCTCGCTGTGGTCTGCTGAAAGATAAGTGTTTCTTTTCCCCAAATGTCTGTCTTCCCTGGTGTTTGTCTTTAGTTGTTAGTGGAGGGGTCTAGTGCACCTCTCCATCTGATCCTTAGATAAGATAGTGCTAGGATCAGAGAGGGACGAGGTTCGTGGTCGGCGACAGTTGAGGAGACTGTACAGGGACGTTAGGGCAGACAGGGTCAGCCCTAGTAAGTCTAGGGGTCACCGTCTCCTTCTTGTGCCCTTAGCAGTAGGGACCCCTTATTCCCCCCCTCCCCCGTCGTTATCCTACGCTGGGTGTCTTCCCCACTCCCAGCGTGACATTATCACCTGCCATAACTGTAAGTGAAGGAAGGGGAGGATTCGATTTTTCTTCCTTTCCTTATGGATCCTGTGTCGGCTTTGGCCCAGCAGCTGCAGACCTTGTCTTTGGAGGTCGCGGACCTTCGGTCGGCGCTGCAGGGACCACAACCGCAAAATGGTGTCTTGGGGAATCAAGCAGTGGGTCTGGCCAGACCGGAACCTAAGGTTGCCCTCCCTGACAGGTTTTCAGGAGGCAGAGATAAATTTACGGTGTTTAAAGAGGCTTGTAAATTATACTTTAGGCTCAGGCCGTATTCCACTGGTGAGGAGCAGCAGCGTGTAGGAATCATTATATCATTGCTGCAGGGGGATCCCCAATCCTGGGCTTTCTCTTTGCCACAGGACTCTACTTGTCTCCAGTCTGTGGATGGATTTTTTGACGCCCTAGGCCTCATATATGATGACCCTGACCGTGTCTCTTTGGCTGAATCCAAATTGCGCCATCTCCACCAGGGGACTCGGTCGGCGGAATCATATTGTTCTGAGTTCCGCAGGTGGGCTATGGACACGAAGTGGAACGATCCGGCTCTCAGGAGTCATTTTTGCCAGGGTCTTTCAGAAAGGCTGAAGGATGCCCTGGCAGTGTATGAGACCCCTCCGTCCCTGGAGGCGGCTATGTCGTTGGCTATTCGTATGGATAGACGCCTCCAGGAGCGGAGGGGTAGACCTCCTGCAACTGGGAGTCCTTCTCGTGGTGGTTCCTTGTTGCCAGGTGGTCACACGGAGGGTGAGTCATTTCTCCCGAGGGGGGAGGAACCTATGCAGCTTGGAGGAGCGGCGGCCTCGAGGCTCTCCTCCGGTGCCTCCCGGGGTAGGGGGAAGGGGGTCTGTTTTTTCTGTGGGAAAGGAGACCATTTTATCGGGGCCTGTCCCTACGCTCCTAAACGGACGGGGGTGCCTGGACCTCATGTGACTATGGGGGGTGTGGGGGTAGTCGAGCGGGAGGTGTGTGTATCCTCCGTTTGTACTTCCCGTTTTCTCCTGAGTGCAGAGGTGGCGCTAGAGAGCAAAACGGAAGGCATTTCTGTGTTTGTGGATAGTGGTGCGGGGGTCAGCATGGTGGATGCTCGCTTTGTACACACTCATGGGCTTAACCGCTGTTTATTGTCTCGCCCCATCCGTATCTATGCCATCGACTCAGCACCTCTTGCTCAGGGTTGTCTCACGCATATCGTACATGACATTAAGTTGACGGTTGGACCCCAACATCAGGAGACGATATCTTGCTATGTTCTGGACGGTCTCCCCGCTCCCATCGTCCTGGGCTTGCCTTGGTTGATTAAACATAATCCCGTAGTAGATTGGCAGTCCCGGGACATTGTGGAATGGAGTGATTTTTGTTCTGAGAATTGTTTGGCTACATCCTTGTCGGTGGTGTCTGCTGCATCCCTGCCCCCATTCCTATCGGAGTATGAGGATGTGTTCTCGGAGAAGGGGTGCCGAGACTTGCCCCCTCATCGGGCATATGATTGCCCGATCAACCTTGTTCCCGGAGCTAAACTGCCCAAAGCTAGAATGTTTACTATATCCGGTCCTGAAAGACAAGCAATGAAGGACTTCATTTCCGAGAGTCTAGAGACAGGTCACATCAGGCCCTCCACGTCGCCGGTGGCGGCTGGTTTCTTTTTTGTGAAAAAGAAGGATGGGGGCCTCCGTCCTTGTTTGGATTTCCGGGAATTGAATCGGATAACTGTCCGTGATCCATACCCCCTCCCTCTGATCCCTGATTTGTTTAGTCAGGTTGTGGGTGCCAAATGGTTCTCCAAGTTGGATTTGAGGGGGGCCTACAACCTGATTAGGGTCAGAGAGGGGGATGAATGGAAAACTGCGTTTAATACCCCGGACGGCCATTTTGAAAGTCTCGTGATGCCGTTCGGGCTCACTAACGCCCCTGCGGTCTTCCAACATTTCGTCAATGATATTTTATCACCGATCTCCCGGCGTCTGCGGGCAAGACGGTGGTACTGGTAGTAGTAGATAGGTTCAGTAAGATGGTTCGCTTTGTGGCACTGCCCGCACTTCCTAATGCTCGGACTCTGGCACAGGTGTTTGTAAGTGAGATTGTGAAGCTTCATGGGGTTCCCTCCGATGTGGTTTCTGATCGCGGTACTCAGTTTGTCTCCAAGTTTTGGAAGGCCTTTTGTACACGTTTGGGGATTACGTTGTCTTTTTCTTCTGCTTTTCATCCCCAGTCTAATGGTCAAACCGAACGTGTGAATCAGAACTTGGAGACTTACCTGAGGTGTTTTGTCTCTGACCATCAGGAGACTTGGGCAAGTTATTTGCCCTTGGCCGAATTTGCCCTTAATAATCGTCTTCAGGAGTCCACTGGCAAGTCACCGTTCTTCGGTGCATATGGGTTTCATCCTCAGTTTGGTACTTTTAGTGGTACGAGTCCTTCCGGAGTTCCGGAGGAGGACCGTTTTACCTCGTCCCTCTCCTCGGTTTGGCGGGGTGTACAGAGTAGCTTGAAGCTCTTAGGTGACAGGTACAAACGTATGGCTGACAGAAAGCGTGCGCCAGGTCCGGACCTATGTGTGAATGACTACGTGTGGTTGTCTACCAAGAATGTGAAGTTGAAGGTGCCCTCTTGGAAGTTGGGGCCCAGGTTTATTGGCCCCTATAAGATAACCGCCGTGATCAATCCCGTGGCGTTTCGTCTTGCGTTGCCTCCTGCTCTTAAGATTCACGATGTGTTTCATAGGTCGCTCCTCAAGCCGTATGTGCCGTCGTCTGACCCGTCTCCTTTGCCTCCTGAGCCCATCTGTGTGGCGGGGAATTTGGAATTCGAGATCTCGAGGGTGGTTGATTCTCGCATGTCGCGCCGTTCTCTTCAGTATTTGGTGCACTGGAGGGGGTACGGTCCTGAGGAGCGGATGTGGGTGCCGGCGTCGGAGGTGTCCGCCGCTAGGCTGGTCCGCGCTTTTCACCGTTCCCATCCGGATAAGCCTGGTCCTGAGTGTCCGGGGGCCACTCGTAGAAGGGGGGGTACTGTCACGGGTGGCGCGGGTGACAGGGTGGAGGCCACGCGCAGACGATCTCAGCGTTTGGCCCACCAGCCATAATGGTGGAGGATGGTCCATCTCTTTCAGGGGCATTTACCTTCTGTTTAGATGAAGAGAAGGTGTGATGAGATCTCTCTATTTTGGGGAGACGGCTGTGGAGGTCTTGTGCTCGGTCTGGTTGTATCCACCTGTATTGTAGGTCTCTAGGACCCAGCAGATTCCTTCTACCTTTATAAGGAGGTTCATTACCCTTCCTCAGTGCAGGTGATATTTCCTTGTGGACTCTTTATCCTTGCTCCAGCAGAAGCTGAGGTTGTGAGCTCGCTGTGGTCTGCTGAAAGATAAGTGTTTCTTTTCCCCAAATGTCTGTCTTCCCTGGTGTTTGTCTTTAGTTGTTAGTGGAGGGGTCTAGTGCACCTCTCCATCTGATACTTAGATAAGATAGTGCTAGGATCAGAGAGGGACGAGGTTCGTGGTCGGCGACAGTTGAGGAGACTGTACAGGGACGTTAGGGCAGACAGGGTCAGCCCTAGTAAGTCTAGGGGTCACCGTCTCCTTCTTGTGCCCTTAGCAGTAGGGACCCCTTATTCCCCCCCTCCCCCGTCGTTATCCTACGCTGGGTGTCTTCCCCACTCCCAGCGTGACACCAGCTCACCGGTCATTAGTGCTTAGAGTGACAACTCTTCAGACGGAGCAAATGACTCATTGCAGGCAGGGCAATTTTAAACTCAGAAAAATCTAATCTAATAAACCAGAGGTCCCCAACTCCAGGCCTCAAGGGTCGCCAACAGTGCAGGTTTCCAGGATTTCCTTAGTATTGCACAGGTGTTAATGTGATCATCTGCGCAGTTGATGATTCCAACTCCTGTGCAATACCAAGGAAAACCTGAAAACATGTACTGTTGGCGGCCCTTGAGGCCTAGAGTTGGGGACCCCTGTAATAAACCTTTGGATTTTAAGGAAGATGTGGAGCTGGAAAATTTGTATTTTCTGGGTGTAATCCTCAGGATCTGTATTATTCTGTATGTATACACTGCACACTACCACAGTACCACTTCTTCACAGTACCACTTCTCCTGTCCTGTTGTCAGAGGCGGTATTGGACTTTGATTTTCCGCATTTAACAGTTGTTTAAATTGATTATCCCAAATATGGAAGTAATCACTTTTCTTCTGTACAGGTAATGACTTGCCCTCGCTCTGGATTTGACCGCTGGGACCCCACAATCCCGAGAAACGTAGCTTTGAAGAGCACCATGTAAATGGAGCTGTGGTTGATTATTCCCTCTGCTGCCCCATTCACACGTGGCTCTTCAGATAACTTTGAGAAAGTGATGAGGCCACAACAACGTAAAAAGGAGATTTTTGTGTACTCACCGTAAAATCCTTTTCTCTTAGCCTCTAATTGGGGGACACAGACCATGGGTGTTATGCTGCTGTCCACTAGGAGGCGACACTAGGCAGAATCTGAAAAAAGATTAACAGTGGCTCCTCCTCTGCAGTATACACCCCTGGACAGGCACTGTCCTGATCAGTTTTGTGCTAAAGTATTTGGAGGAACATAACAGTGATAACATTTTAAACCCTGCTTGTAAGAAGGCAACTATGCACGAGTTCAAAAAAACAATATGAGAACTCAAATGGCCCGCAACGGCCAACAGGGAGGGAGCTGTGTCCCCCAATTAGAGGCTAAGAGAAAAGGATTTTACAGTGAGTACACAAAAATCTCCTTTTCTCCTTCGCCTCATTGGGGGACACAGACCGTGGGACGTCCCAAAGCAGTCCCTGGGTGGGAAAAGCAATGGAACGAATGTTGCGTAAAGACAGTATCCTACAGGTGGGCTACTACCGCCAGCAGGACGCGTCTACCCAGGCTCGCGTCCGCTGAAGACTGGGTATGGACCATGTAATGTTTGGTGAACGTGTGTAAGCTAGTCCAGGTGGCTGCTTTGCACACTTGTTGTGCAGATGCCTGATGCCGAATAGCCCAGGATGCCCCTACCTCAAGGGTAGAATGCGCTCTAATACCAGCCGGAAGTGGCGAGATTTTGAGCCTGAAGGCATCTTGAATTGTGGCTCTGATCCATGTAGCAAGCGTGGCCTTTGAAGCTGACAAGGCGGCTGCCTTCAGGAAGAAGGAAGAGAGAGTCCAACTTCCAAAAGGGCGCTGTTCTAGAGACATAGATACGCAAAGCCCTTACAAGGTCCAGTGTATGCAGAGCTTTCTCAAACCTATGAACCAGTGCCAGACAAAGGGATGGCAAAGATATTTCCTCATTGATGTGGAAGGAGGAAACCACCTTCGTAAGGAAAGGTGGAACCGTACGTAGAATGACCTTGTCCTGGTGAAAAGCTAGGAATGGCGGCCTGCAGGAGAGCGCTGTGAGTTCGGATACCCTCCGAAGGGAGGTGATTGCCACTAGAAAAACTACCTTCTGGGATAGAAAGCAGAGTGAGATCTCTTTGAGAGGCTCAAAGGGCAGTTCTTGTAATGCCATCAACACCAAGTTTAGATCCCACACCTCCAGCAGTCATCTGTAGGGGGGAACCAAACGGGAAACCCCTTGAAGAAACATTTTGATTTGCGGTTTTACTGCAAGTCTTCGCTGAAAAAGAACAGAAAGGGCTGAGACTTGGCTCTTAAGACAGCCCAGGGACAGTCTGGCCTCCAGACCTAATTGTAGGAAACCAAGTATCCTAGGCAGTGAATAGGGTAACGGATTCTGATCACGAGATTCGCACCAGGCAAAAAAGGATTTCCAGGTGCTGTAGTAAATTCTAGCAGAGGCAGGTTTCCTTGCACTGATCATAGTGCGAATGACGTCCTGTGAGAGCCCTGCTTGTGTCAGAATCCAGGTCTCAAGGGCCACGCCGTCAAATTCAGGGCTTGTGAATTCTGGTGGTAGAACGGGCCCTGAGATAGAAGGTCTGGCCGATCTGGGAGGCGCTAGGGGGCGTCTGCCGTGAGTTGGACGATGTCGGCATACCACGTGCGTCTGGGCCTGTCTGGGGCGATAAGGATGACTGGAATCCCTTCCTGTCTGATTTTCCGCACTACTCTGGGGATTAGAGGCAGAGGTGGGAAGATGTATAGGAGTTGAAATTGAGTCCAGTCCTGAACTAGGGCGTCCGCTCCAAGGGACCGGGGGTCGCGTGATCTGGCCATGAAGTTGGAAACCTTGGCATTGAGATGTGATGCCATCAGATCCACGTCCGGAATCCCCAGCGATGACAAAGACTTCGGGATGCAGGGACCATTCCCCTGAGTCTATGCCTTGGTGACTGAGAAAGTCTGCTTCCCAGTTGTCTACTCCCGGGATGTGCACGGCGGACAGGGTCGATCCTGTGGATTCTGCCCAGTGAAGGATGTGCGTTACCTCTTGCATTGCCTGGGCACTGCGGATTCCGCCCTGTGATTGACATATGCCACGGCCGTGGCATTGTCTGACTGTATCCTGACGTGAGAGGCCGCTAGGAAACGCTGGAAGACCCGCAATGACAGCAAGATGGCTCGAATCTCCAGGACATTGATGGGCATGGTGGATTCCGATGGAGACCATTTCCCCTGCGCTCTGTGATGTCGGTACACCGCACGCCATCCCGTTAGGCTGGCATCGGTTGTCAGAATCTTCCAGTGACCTGGTATAAACGATCTTCCCTTGGAGAGAAAGATTGGTTTGAGCCACCAGTGTAGGGATTGCTTGACCGTTGAGGACATGCGGAACATCCTGTCCAGGGAAAAAGGACTCTTGTCCCAGGATTTGAGTATGGCCAGTTGGAGAGGCCGGAGGTGAAGCTGGGCGAAGGGGACTGCTTCTATCGCAGCGACCATCCTGCCCAGAACTCTCATGGCAAATTGAAGGGATCGAGGTGCTGACTGAAGAAGGGCACGAACTCCGATCCAGAGAGCATGTGCCTTCTCCTTGGGAAGGAGCACTAGACCCCTGGAAGTGTGGAATTGCATGCCCAGAAAGATCAGGGACTGACTTGGGATTGGGGACGACTTTTTTAGGTTGACCAACCTGCCCTGGTGACTTAGTGTGTCTACCGTGATGGTGACACTGAGGTCACAATCCTTGAAGGTGGGAGCCTTGATAAGTAGATCGTCCAAGTATGGGATGACGACTACGCCTCTGGAGTGTAGAACAGTCATGGCAGCCACCATGACCTTGGTAAACACTCTTGGAGCTGTGGAGAGTCCGAATGGGAGAGCCACAAACTGATAATGGGTCTGACCGCTTGCGAATCGGAGGAACTTTTGGTGAGCAGGGGCGATCGGGATATGCAGGTAAGCATCCTGAATATCTATGGATGCGAGAAATTCTCCTTCTTCCATGGATGATATGATGGATCGGAGAGACTGCATGCGAAATTGTTGTACCCTCACGTACTTGTTTAGCTGCTTGAGATCTAGGATAGGTCTTACATTGCCTCCTTTTTTGGGAACCACGAATAGGTTGGAATAGAACCCGTGGAAGCGTTCGGCCTGGGGGACCGGAACAATTACTCCGACTTGTATAAGCGACCTGACCGCCTTGGAGAAGGCGCGAGCCTTGGACGGTTGTCTTGGAGGTACGGAAAGAAAAAATCGATTTGGTGGGAGGGAAATGAACTCTATTTTGTAACCGGACGACACCAGTTTCCCTGATCCACCTGTCTTTTATAATAGGCAGCCAAACTTGATGACAGTGGAAAAGTCGGCCGCCCACTGGCGGGGTGTCATCCGGGAATAAGGAGTCATGAGGAGGAGAATTTGTGGGATTTGGATCCTTTGGACTTGCTCTGGCCAGATCTTGACTGCCAGGTTTTGTTCGCTCTTTGCGAAGTCCTCGAACCTTCCCTGCGTGGCGAACTACTACGGGTCTGCGCTGGGCGGGTGACGGACTAGCCAGACGAATTCCAAAAGGAACGGAATCGTGCTTGGTTACGGCGGTTATAGGTGCGTTCGGTTTTTTGTTGAGGTAGGGAAGTAGTCTTCCCTCCTGTGGCATTAGATATTAATTTATCGAGTTCTTCACCGAAAAGACATCCGCTGAGATATGGAAGCGACTTCTTAGAGAGTGCATCAGCCTACCATTCCCATAGCCAGAGGGCACACCTGATAATGATGGCATTCGACGCAGCCACTGCCGCACATTTTGCGGAATCGATAGTTGCGTGTAAAATATATTCAGCCACGACGGACGCTTGAACCGCCTGGTCTGCTAGCTCGGAATCAACTGAACGGAGACCGGCATGTAAGTTGGTCGTCCAGGCCATAATAGCCTTGGCTGCCCAGACTGTAGCGAATGCCGATGCTAGGGAGGACCCTGTGGCCTCGAAAATCGACCGGGCCTTATGTTCCACCTGACGGTCCGTCGCGTCCTTTATGGAGGAGCTATCTAGCAGGGAGAGAAGCGTCTGTGCTGCGAGCCTAGATACCGGCGGGTCCACTATGGGCTTATCTGCCCAGGTCTGTGTTACCTCTTGCAAGAAGGGGTACCGCCTTTCCAGTGCCTTACGATTTCCGAATCTCTTCTCCGGGTGTGAGTGGTGATTCTTAAGAATCGCTCTGAACTCGGGGTGATCGGAGAAATATTTACGTGGCTTCTTAGTCCTCTGGAAAGCGATCTCGTGCTCTGGGGCATCTGGAGGTGGTTCAGATACCTTTAACACCTGGTTGATGGAAGTGATTACATCCTCAACTAATGCATCGGCGTCTGGTTGGTTTAGGTCTACGGACCTATCTGGATCCAGATCTGAGCTGGAGTCACAGAGTCCTCCGGACTCCTGCATATCGCTGCGGTCTTCTCTAGAAACGGGTGACCTGGACCGCCTGTGACCCTCCCTGGCAGGGGACGGCTCCGGCGACCTGGAGGCACGGCGACTCTCCTTGGGAGGTGACCGTGAAGTATGAGAAGGCACTGGAGAGCCTGATCTATGGGGTCGTTTCCGTCCTGCCCTAGAGGTGGACGTTAGTTCAGTACGGTCCCGGTCCGAGCATCTGCTTTGTTGAGCAACGGTCAGGGAAGAGGTGTGACTCTGCAGAGCTAGAAGCAATGTAGAGGACAGCCTTTCTATGGATTGTGCCATAGATTGTGAGATGGATTGGGACTAGTGATGGGCGAATCCTAAATTACTCGGAATCGCTTGACTCTAGCGAGTCCGAGCACAGGACTCGCTACTCGTTGCGAGTCTAGCGAGTCCAATGTTAATGAATGGGGAAGCGAGTAATAGCGAGTAGTGTGAGATTTACAAATCGCAGATGTGTCTCGGAAGCTTCAGCCTGAAGCAATCCTAGTTTTGTCATTTATTTGCATTGGACTCGTTTACTTTGTAACTGTAATCGCTGGGGAACTCGCACAGATAAGAGAAGAGTCCTGTCTGCTCTGTGCAGCTCCAGGGTCCTAGAGCCCGCCTGCTGCCAGATGTAGCAGTGCTGAGATTGTTCTCAGTCTGCTCATTCCCTGTGCATAGACATCTATATCTATACACAGGGGATGTAGCAGAGAGGACATCGCGTTTTGGACTGCGTCGGACGGAAGAGGATTTTTTTAATTAAAGATGGAGTCCCTAATGGCTTTTTTTTTTATTTCTAATAAAAACATTTCTCTGTGTTGTGTTTTTTTTAAAACAATTTAATAGAAATTCATGGCGGTCATGTCTAATATTGGCGGGACCGCCATAAATTTCGGGCTTAGGGCCAGCTGATAATACAAAGCTGGCCCTAACCTCTTTATTACCCAGCGTGCCACCGCCACCAGGGCCGCTGGAAGAGCGGGGTTCAGCGCCAGAGGATGGCGCTTCAATGAACGCTCCATCTTCTGGGGCGGCTGCGGTCTGCAATTTGCAGCGGGGGGTGCCCAGAAAGCTTGGGCATCCCTGCGCTGCGGATTCCAGCCCCCAGCTGCTTAGCTGTACCTGGCTAGACATAGAAATTGCGCGGAGCCCCACGCATTTTTTTGACTCCGACTCCGAGACGACTCCGACTCCGAGACGACTCCGACTCCGACTCGACTCCGAGACGACTCCGACTCCGAGACGACTCCGAGACGACTCCGACTCCGAGACGGCTCCGACTCCGAGATGACTCCGACTCCAAGACTACTCCGACTCCGAGACGACTCCGACTCCGAGACGACTCCGACTCCGAGACGACTCCGACTCTGAGACGACTCCGACTCCGAGACGACTCCGACTCAGACGACTCCGAGACTCCGAGACGACTCCGACTCCGAGACGACTCCGACTCCGAGACGACTCTGACTCAGACGACTCCGAGACGACTCCGACTCCGACTCCGAGACGACTCCGACTCAGACGGCTCTGAGACGACTCCGACTCCGAGACGACTCCGACTCCGACTCCGAGACGACTCCGACTCAGACGACTCCAAAACGACTCCGACTCCGAGACGACTCCGACTCCGAGACGACTCCGACTCCGAGACGACTCCGACTCAGACGACTCCGAGACGACTCCGACTCCGAGACGACTCCGACTCCGAGACGACTCCGACTCCGAGACGACTCCGAGACGACTCCGACTCCGAGACGACGACGACTCCGACTCCGACTCGACTCCGAGACGACTCCGACTCCGACTCGACTCCGAGACGACTCCGACTCCGAGACGACTCCGACTCCGAGACGACTCCGACTCAGACGACTCCGAGACGACTCCGACTCCGAGACGACTACGACTCCGAGACGACTACGACTCCGACTCGACTCCGAGACGACTCCGACTCCGAGACGACTCCGACTCCGAGACGACTCCGACTCCGAGACGACTCCGACTCCGAGACGACTCCGACTCAGACGACTCCGAGACGACTCCGACTCCGAGACGACTCCGACTCCGAGACGACTCTGACTCAGACGACTCCGAGACGACTCCGACTCCGACTCCGAGACGACTCCGACTCAGACGGCTCCGAGACGACTCCGACTCCGAGACGACTCCGACTCCGACTCCGAGACGACTCCGACTCAGACGACTCCAAAACGACTCCGACTCCGAGACGACTCCGACTCCGAGACGACTCCGACTCCGAGACGACTCCGACTCAGACGACTCCGAGACGACTCCGACTCCGAGACGACTCCGACTCCGAGACGACTCCGACTCCGAGACGACTCCGAGACGACTCCGACTCCGAGACGACGACGACTCCGACTCCGACTCGACTCCGAGACGACTCCGACTCCGACTCGACTCCGAGACGACTCCGACTCCGAGACGACTCCGACTCCGAGACGACTCCGACTCAGACGACTCCGAGACGACTCCGACTCCGAGACGACTACGACTCCGAGACGACTCCGACTCCGACTCGACTCCGAGACGACTCCGACTCCGAGACGACTCCGACTCCGAGACGACTCCGACTCCGAGACGACTCCGACTCCGAGACGACTCTGACTCCGAGACGACTCCGACTCCGAGACGACTCCGACTCCGACTCTGAGGCGACTCCGACTCTGAGGCGACTCCGACTCTGAGGCGACTCCGACTCTGAGACTCCGACTCTGAGGAGACTCCGAGACTCTGACTCTGAGCCTCTGACTCTGAAATTCATTAAATAATAAAAAAAAAAAATGCGTGGGGCTCCGCGCAATTTCTATGTCTAGCCAGGTACAGCTAAGCAGCTGGGGGCTGGAATCCGCAGCGCAGGGATGCCCAAGCTTTCTGGGCACCCCCCGCTGCAAATTGCAACCCGCAGCCGCCCCAGAAGATGGCGCGTTCATTGAAGCGCCATCCTCTGGCGCTGAACCCCGCTCTTCCAGCGGCCCTGGTGGCGGTGGCACGCTGGGTAATAAAGGGGTTAATACCAGCTTTGTTATACAAGCTGGTATTAAGCCCGAGATTCTTAATGTCAGGCCACGTTTGACCCAGCCACTAAGAATCTCCAATAAAGGGTTAAAAAAACACAACACAGAGAAAAAGTTTTATTTGAAATTAAAAAAAAAAAGCCATTAGGGACTCCATCTTTAATTAAAAAAATCCTCTTCCGTCCGACGCAGTCCAAAACGCGATGTCCTCTCTGCTACATCCCCTGTGCATAAATATAGATGTCTATGCACAGGGAATGAGCAGACTGAGAACAATCTCAGCTCTGCTACATCATCTCTGTGAGCAGGCAGGTTCTAGGACCCTGGAGCTGCACAGAGAAGACAGCTGGACTCGGCTCGCAATGTAACAGCAGTTATCTGCGAGTTTCCCTGCTATCACTGGCACAATAGCCAGTGATTACTCGCACGAGTCTAATGCAAACAATGGCAATCCTAGTTTTGTCAGCGTTTCTGACAAAACTAGGATTGATATTGATTTGCATTGGACTCGTGCGAGTAATCACTGGGAAACTCGCAGAGTACCGAGTCCTGCGAGTCCCTTACTACTCGCTGAGTAACGAGTCCTAGCGAGTAGATTCGCCCATCCCTAATTGGGACATAATTGTGGCCCATTCCGGCATGGCAGGGGACGCATCCGTAACGGCTGGGGTCACAGGCACAGTAGTCTGGGCGCAGTCCTGGCAGTGCGGGGACGTATAGCCACTGGGCAGAGGTTTCTGACACGCTATGCATAAAGCATAGTAAGATGTGTGAGCCCTGATCCTCTTGCTCTTTGAGCCCGGCATAGTGATATAGGTGCCAGTGCAAGGGTGCCCTGGAGAAGAATAGTTCCAGCAGAGGAGACAGAAAACCTCTGCTGGCAACTTACCACCACCTATGTGCCATCAGTGTCCGGTGTCCCTGGTCTGTGCCCCCCGGAGACTGTGCAGCTGAAGCAGCTGCTATCCTCCTGCTGGTGCCGCGCTGCCTCCACCACGAGGCATGTAATGGCCGCCGGAGATGGGAGAGAGGAGGAAGGAGGGGGGCGGAGCGGTGGGAAAGAGCGCGCTATTGGCAGAGAGCGTGCTCTCAGTGCTGCGGTCCGCCCCCTGCCAGCGTCATCCTCATCATCCGGGGGACGGGCCGGGAGGCGTGTATAAGGCGGCGGCTTCGGTGTAGGCTGAAGCCGCGGCCTAAATTTATTCCCTGCGGCCGAAAAAGGCTCCAGGGCGACGCAGAGGTCCAGGGGAGGGGTCCGGAACAGGTCTGGACCCCACCGGACCCCCTGGGCAGGCAGCGGTAGGCTAGTATGGGCCCCTGCAGAGGACCCAGAATGCTGGGTCCTCTGAAATCACCAAAAAATGCAGCCCTTAGTGCTGGCTGCTTAGGGACACAGGCAAGCTGTGTCCCTGCAAGTGCTGGCTGCCCCCAGTGCTGGTCCCCCGACCCCATCAGGAGTACACAGTAAAGCTGTGTACCCTGGAAGTGCTGCGGCAGGCACGCTGCTGCAGAAGGTTAAAGGAGTTGTCAGCAGGGCTGATGACTCCTGGGTGCCTGTAGCAGGTCTGAACTGCTGCACCGGAGGCTCTACCTGAGGCATCTCGACCTAAATGAACCCCAAAGGGGCATTTAGGGATGGGATGCTGATCCACCGTCAGGTGCCTTGTCCTTCACCTCAACATCAACCCATTAACCCCAACATTGGGGAAATGGGGAGGGAGGATCGTTGTCTCAACCTCAACCCGGCGTCCCAAACATTGGGGGGCCGAGGAGAGAGCGGCATGTTAAGGGAAACAGTCGACCTCAACCAGGCGCCCCCAACAGTGGGGGGCCGAGGAGGGACCATGCCGGGAGTCTCGTCAGAGACCCACTTTTCTTCTTCTTGAAGAAAAAATTCAAAAAGGAAAATTTTTTAGGAGCACTAAAAAATCTGTGTGTGCCTGCTAGACACTAAGAAAAAACTGGTCAGGACAGTGCCTGTCCAGGGGTGTATACTGCAGAGGAGGAGCCACTGTTAATCTTTTTCAGATTCTGCCTATTGTCGCCTCCTAGTGGACAGCAGCATAACACCCATGGTCTGTGTCCCCCAATGAGGCGAAGGAGAAAGTAAGTTTCACTGATTGGGGCGGATGGGTGTTAATAGTATGTGGGCTGGTAGGGTTTGTTTTCCAGGGCTGCTTTTTGATCCCAATCCGGCCGTGCTCACGACTAACACCCTGCACCACCTTACACTCTGGTGATTAAATATAGGCAAATTTTAAACCTTAATATACCTAAACTTGATCATCTCAAGTCTCTTTTATAATATATTCCAATCATTTTGTGCATCAATTACCTGATTACTATATATATTATTGGATTGATAAAGCATATGACCTTTTGAGTGTTTAAGGGGGTTATCCAGGACTATTCTTTTTTAACGGGTCTAAAAACTGCTAATTAATTACCTGCCTCTTCTACCTAGTGCCTGCTCAGAGCGGGCGCGGACTTCTCCTGATGGTAATTCAGCTGCTCCATGTCAACAGAGTAGGTCACCTATTCCTTGCTGCTTTGTCATCAGAGAATGATTGCTGATGTCAAGTTGATTGACAGCCAGCTCCATGCAGTTAAGTGTGGAGATCCTCCTGTCAGTCAGCATGATGTTGCCAGTCACAGTAGAAGAGAAGCCACTGCTCTAGTGGAAGCTAGTGAATACTCAGAAAGAGCTTTCTGTAACTAATCTGAGCTGGCACATATTGACGCACTACAGACAGGTAGTTAGGAATTACCTTCCTGATAGTTCTTAGGCCCATAGTAAAAAAAATTAAAGTCATGGATCACCCCTCTAACCATACTTTATACCAAATAGCCATATAGCAGGTACCAATCAAACTAACTAAGCTAAGACTAGCAGCCAAAAACACCTTTCTTTCTGTAACTTATTCTTAGTCAACTACGTTTAGAAGCACATGGATATGAATACATTTTGACTCTGGAAATAGACACCCTTGACTTATGAAAATAAAGAATACATATGTTAATGATTGTCTTCAGTTATCAAAATTGCATTACGTTTTGGTCTGCAATCTTCATTCCTTCACTCATTTTCAAAAAGACCTTGGAAGTTAATAATAGTTAAAAGAAATACTGAGGTCAACAATCCGAACATCTCTCTATTTGTATCTACATTTGGATTTTGGAGCGAGCGGAGGTAGCAAAAAGCTTAATGTTGCTTTGCCACATGCTGTAATGACAACAGTCAAAAGCCCTCTGACTTTTGGCACGGTATGATGCATAAGTCTGCCATACTGAGCATAGGAACCGATATGCCAAACATAAGAAGCTGGTTGACTCCATGAGGTTGGCATGATGTGATGCCTCATCCCTGTACTGCCTGTTTATTTAGCTGCTGTCATCTTGTGTCCTGCTGCCTTCATAGTTGGAATAAAAATCCCTCAAACGTCTATTGTTATACCTCTGTGCGCATTGCTAAATATAATACCCTGTCCACGCGATACCTCTGTAGTGTAATCATTCTAAATGCTAATATATTCTAGGATGGATGTAATGTTTTAGATACTTTCAAAACTTTTCCTCTCTCAACTAAGTACATGTTGGTAATTTTAATGATCGGCTTCCAGCAACAAAGTTTGGAAAACAGCCAGACACGGAGCTGAACACCTGCTAGTTCTCTGTCCAATTAAGCTGCAGCTGATTCTCTATCTCCCTCCCTCCGCTGCAAAATAAAACTGACAGCTGTATAGAGGAGAGCCACGGCACAGCAATGTAGACACGGGCAAGCTGCAGCTAGTCAGGGAACGCTCACTTCCAGGTGTGTTTTTATGAAGTTTTAAAACTCAAAGGAAAGGGCCAACTTATGGATAAACTAAACATTTACCCAGCCAAGTTCATTGTCTTGAGTCACAACTGAACACACACAAAGCATGCCAAAAAGGCTTTCCCATGTACAAGCAATTTCTTCGCTATTCTTCTGATTTTTCCTTCTAGATTTAAAATAAATCTTGCAAAATAATGAAAAGCCTGCTACCTTGCTGGGAAGCTAAGTCTAAATGCAACCAGGGTGTTATTAACAGTTTTGTTGAGTTGCCCTTCGGAGAGTGTAGTAGATTTCTCGTGGAGTCCACAAACATAATGGCAGTTAATGGACTCCTAACTAAACTGATCCGACCCTGTGCGTAGCTCATCGGAAATTAGATCGCAGGCACCAGTTGGGCAGGGATAGGCGTAAAAAAGTCATTCTTTCTGTATAAAATGAAATTGTGCCAATAATAATACCAGTAAACTAACAATCTCTCCAACATGCAGCCTCTTTATCTAGACCAGGTTTTTGCAGCTTTTTCCATATTTACTGCTGATTTAGAAAAGGATAAGGCTGAAAGGATCGATTATCGTTTTGCAGTTTTTTGCTATTGATCAAATATTTATTTTCCACCAAAATTTGAAAAAAAATTCTTTACAAATCAGACAATGTGATTTTCAGGATTCATTTTGTCTCTCACAGTTGAGATCTGCCTATAATGTCAATTACAGGCCTCGCTCATCTTTTGAAGTGGGAGACTTTGCACAATTGGTGTTTGACTAAACACTTTTTTTCCTTTTTCACTTTATAAGATGCACAAGATTGAAGGAAAGGAGAAAAAATGGCAGTCTTATAATGCCAGTGTCTGTCTTACAATCAGGGTAAATAGACCCCATCCTGCTGGTATGTAGCCCCCCATCCTACTGGTAAATAGCCCCCCATCTTGCTGGTTCATTGCTCCCCCATCCTGCAGGTACATGGCTCCCCATCTTAGATATAGCCCCCCATCCTGTTGGTTCATAGCCCCCCATCCTGGATAGAGCTCCACATCCTGGATAGAGCAACCCCACCATCCTATGTATGGCCCCCATCATGGTATATGTCCCCTTGTTGCAGCACACACAAAAATAATAAATGATTTAACTCACCCTCCGTAGCTCCCTGCCTGCAGCATCGCCATGTTCTGGACATCGGATCATGTAAAACAAAAAGAAAAAGGGGCGCTGTGTAGGACCTCTGGACACTAGTTAAAAACGTTGCTGTTATGTGCAGAATGCACTAACCTGAAGGGGTTGTGCCTTCCCTGCACAACCCTGGTGATAGACCTGGATGGAAGGGGTCACTGGCTGATGGCTCCTTGCAGTGCCCTTGCTCCACTGGTGTGTCCTCTTCCTGGATAGTCACGTGATCAGATTACGGTCATGTGACCGGCTACATCATCACAGGTCCTGTAATCACTGAGCTTCACAAAGCTTAACCGCAGGTCCTACAGTTTGAGTTGGTATAATCTGTACTTGCTGTCCGTGGCGGTTTTATTCCCAATCAGACTGTTAATTCCAAGAGCAACTCCAGCTTCTGCTCCCACAGTGTTGAGGGAGAAGTGGCAATGAAAGATAAACGTGTAGAAGTCTCATAGGGAGCGCTAAGGATGACAGTATGATGGTATTAAAGCAAAAATTAACAAACCTTTATTAATAATGCTCCTGCAAACTCCACAACATGTGTCGACAGTACAAAAGACTATCTTCATCAGGTGGTCAACCAATGGAACACACAAATTGCCGACGCGTTTCATGTCCTCCTGGCCACTTCTTGAGGCCATGAACTCCTGAATAAGTGTCCAGGAGGCCACGAAATGCGTCGGCAATTTGTGTTTTCCATGTGTGAATAAAGTGTGTCTTTCCTATCCTGGATCTCCTTGTAGTCAAGCGCGGATAAATCCTGATCTTTTTCTCCTTTGCAACGCTGTTTCTTCTATAGGATCTACAGCAGCCAGGCTCTTTATGTTGGTTGTGACACATCACAACCTCATCAGGTGAGTGTACCACCATAGTTATTGTGCTGGTGTCCCTCGGTTTACTGCCTTAGTGCGCTCCCCTTTCTCTTCTCTTTTAGTAATGGTGCTAGGCAGGGTAGAGTTACACTGGTGAGAAAATCTCACATTGCACTCTACCCCATGTAAGACAATGGTGCTGCTTAGATCTGCTTTTTGTTTCCTCCGCACTAATCAGACTGAGTAAAAAATAACAGCATGCTTATCAGCAAGTCTCAGATCACTCACACCCATACAAGTCTATGAGTGTGAGTGAAACATTGCACTGCACTGATGTAATCTGAGTTTAGTACTATATATGCTGAGACTGGCAATGAAGGAGATGGAGAGATTAATATTTCCCTCTTCTCCGCACCCAATGGCCAGGGTCACACATGCCATCCGTCTTTGCCTTGGATCCGTTTTTGGGATAATTTTTGTAATTTGTGTCTAAGTCCAAAAACACATATGCGTTAACGCATGGTGCACTTAGGTGTAGCTGCATTTTTGATTGACTTCTCCCTGACACCAAAAAACTCTGCTTGCAGCGTTTTTTGGTGCAGGAAAAAGACGTATACATTTTATTTAACATGTGGCCCTATGGGAAACGCATGCGTTAACGCATGGTACATATAGACAACATGGTTAACACATATTCGTTTTTGGTGAAAAAATGACTAAGTCCAAAACACGGCCAGGAGCTGAGAAGACACTATTGGCACCCTAAATTTAACGGATCCGTTTCTCTAAAGCTTTAAAAAAGCAGGTTGGTATGTGTGACCCTGGCCAATCACAGGATCGAAACACATATGACTCTCAGTCATGCTTGCAGCAGAGCCAGAGAGTCATTAGCATTGTATGCATACACTAGTGTGACTCCAGCCATACAGTGTTTTCTTCATCTTTATGGATGGTCTCTGGACACCTTAGTAACCAAGTATCAGTCACTCTTGCTCAGTATATACCTCAGCTTCCAATATCAAACATATTTAGGCACTGTGCATTTTGCCAGCATCATGCTACTACACAGCCTGTTGATACTGGGAAAACCAGCCAACCTATGGCCGGACCATAGCCGCAGGCAAAACCTTCAAATTTGTGGCCAACCATGGATTATTTATATTTTAGCCACAACAACAGCTCAACAATGGGGTTTTCAATACCAAAACAATCTGGCTTCCATCATGTGCTATATAACTACTAGTGCATCTCAATGAATTAGAATATCATCAAAAAGTTATTTTATTTCAATAATGCAATACATAAAGTGAAACACATATATTATATAGAGTCACATTACAAACAGAGGGATCTATTTCAAGTGTTTATTTATGTTAATGTTGATGATTATGGCTTACATCCGACGAAAATACAAAGGTCATTATTTCAGAAAATTAAAGTAGAGATGATGAAGGGTTAAAACTGTGCTGCCGTATTCCATGAGAAATCAAAGGGTGAATAGAATATTGATTTATTAGTCAACGTGTTTCAGGGCTCCCAGAAGTACTCTAAAACATGGCAATATTACATTGATTTTTGATGGTAGTCTAACTCACCGGTATATTTACTGGCTTATTTCTTTGAGAGGTCCAGCTGACTACAACACTGCTTTGCAATACAATTTTAAATGTTCATTTCAGATTGATTTCCATTTTAATGTAGAGTTGTGGTGGGGTGCGATTCCACATTCCACATTCTTCAAGACATGCACACCACTTAATAAATTCAGTGCATCTCACCAGTGGCGTGTGTCTCTACAGAAATGTCATTTCAATTAAAGACTTGAGTAACAGTTTTGGCATAGGTTACCGGTAACCTAGTACTAATTCATCTAGTGGTTTCCACCACACCATGTCCCGCTGATGTGCTGCCCACTTTGGTGGAGCTTACCGGGATTGGCATAAAAACAAGTTAAGGAGCAAACGTTTTGTGCAACTTTGCATTCTGCAAATATGTTGTAAAATTTCAAAGTGTTTTACACCTGAAAACTGGTGTAAATACCTTGATGTATCAGTCCCCTAGTGAAGAGTACAGATTAATATGGTGGAAGCAAAACATATGTGTTGGTAGGATCTTGTATCTTTACAGCCCATTTAAACCAAATTCTTCTTGTCCCGTAACAGTTTTTACAATCAGCTAAATACTGTATATGGTAGTATACAATAATAAAAAGTGACATCAGTGAAGTCAACACGTAACCACTGCAGTCAGCCCATAGGACGGCACGTCTACACCAGTGGGGATTGTAGTGTCCACTCTACACTGTATTTTTCTTCCATATATACTTTATAATTATTTACTACTGATTTAAGTCATAAACTAACTGTTTTTTCTGTATTATTTGGAAAATATTTATTATAACCTGTAATGGACTGTTAGATTGCCCATTTTATATGTAAATTGGAGGAGATATGTGGCACCCCTATGGCAAGGCGCCACAGAGAGGTACTGCACCCCAAACAGAAGGTGTAGTGCCTCCATAACTGTGGATATGGGGGACCCTACAGAGTCTGCACCCAACACCCATACAATAGGCCACCTTAGTACAGGAGACCGTATATTCAGTAGGTCCCAGGGGGTGGAGCCTAAATGAGTGGGAGATGAGAAGTGACAGTTAGAAGACTAATCAGGCAGATGGTGTAAGACAGCAGCGAGGACGGACGCAGGGGACCCTGTGACCGTGACGGGAGGGCACCTCTTAGGAGAGGGGTGAACCAGACAGAGAAGGGGGCCAATCTAGGACTGGTCGGAGCCAGCTGGAGACCCAAGTCATCACCAGTACACCGGAACCGAGGCGGTTAGTTACGGTTTATCCCTAACCGCAGACCGGCAGGCTGTGGAACCAACACAAGGGAGCCACAGCACCCATCAAGTAGTCCAACATCAGTCCTGCAGCTGGGTTCACGACGCCGAGAAGTAAAGGGACTTTAGGCAACAGACCCCGAGGACTAGAGATTCGACTCACGAGTGGGAGTACGGAAGGCCAACAGGGCACAGAGTAAAACGGGACCAGGAACGCCATTTTTAGGACACCTCTGTCAGACTCTGGACAGCCTCCAAGATCCACTGCTACGGCACCCGATTTACCCAGACTGTATCATGTACTGATTTCAACATGTGCAAGTAAAGAACTGTTTGAGCTGATCTGGTGTCCGGTCTCCTTTCGTCCACCGCCTGGAGGGCCTCTACGGCACCTCAGCAGTGAGAACTACTACTCCCTTCATCCACCCCGCTGCCCTGAGGTAAAGCTCCACCTGTGGGGAGCTGCACTACCACAGCTGCATTTCCATCACCTCAGCGGTCGGCAGCAGCACTGGTGATCCTATTACCAGGTACCACAAGTGGCGTCACGTTACAAATCCCCCATCACCATCACCCCCACCCCGCCACTGAGTGTCCAGGGCATGGAACCGGGAACTGACCAGCCGTGATCCCCACCAAAGTAAACCCCTGTCCCGGTATCCGAGTATCCCTTACCCTGTCAACCGACTCAGATACCTTGATTGTTAGAGATAGCAGAGGCCAATAGTACTATGTAATATTATCAATTATGAACAGATATCAATATTTCATTCTTGGTCCAGTTTGACTTACGATGTAATTTGGATATGATTGATATTCTGCTCTTACATATTATCAGGAATGGGCCATGTTTTTACAGATAAGGGATATTTCTTATTTTTCTGCATATCAGCAGTCTGTTTTTAATACATTTTATTACTTGTGGAAATCTAGTATGATATTTGATGTTACAGATATGATGTGCGCTTACCAGATATTTTGATGTTATCCAGTATTTTATTAATACAGTTATATAAGGGCAAAAAAAAATCATTCACATCATGGAACACCCAGACTGCAGATTTCCCACTGAAAAGAAACTGCATTTCTGAAAATGATGAACACCTTGAGTTGTTTGCTGTTCAGTGTGTATTTGCTAATAAGGCTGGCTTCCCATATCAGCTTTCTTGCAATGCGTGCTCGCCGTTATTTGTATGGATTGGTCATGGATGCATAACAATCAATGTGTCTTTTCACAGTCTTTTTTTTCTGTGGACCAATGGAACAAAACAGAAAACAACATAGACATGTTCTACTTTGGCTATGTTATGGCTCAAACTTGCCAGTGCAAAGAAATTGCTCTGTAAAATATACAAATGGTTGTCTGTATTTTACTACTTAAATTTAACCTGTAACAAGGATTTACCCTATAAGGTGTGGCCATCACCAACTAGGCCCTTATATAATGCATTCTACAATACTTTATATAAGACACCAGGCCAATCTGTATAATGTAAAAAAGAACAGAACCGCAGCGTCCTTTCTGCTTGCGTTCGTCTTCTTTCTTCCCTGCTTTGTATGGATAATGCATTCTACATCATCCACACAATGTCCTCCATTGCACTCCTGAACACATACACTTCAATCTGTCCTGCTGATGACTGAGCATAGTACTGCAATGTTCATACGCAGGCACTCTTTGACCTTTCCCCGTGACTGCGCATTACAGTACTTTGCTCTGCCCTCAGCAGAGCAGACAGATGTGTGCATGCACAGGAACGCATTGAAGGAAGCTGTGTTGATGACATAGGATGCATCATCCACATGAAGCAGGGAGGGAGGATGGCGATTGCAAGCAGGCAAGCGAAGAGGAGGTGCCACACCAAGACCAGTGACCCCCATTGGTCTAGACCACCCCATAGGTGAGGTAACCTGGAGGACTTATAAAAAGTGTTCCAGACTGGGGGTGGCCGCAGTTTATATGGGAAATCCCAGGTGACAGGTTCCCTTTTAGGCCTCATTTACACATCTGTGCACATCCATGTTCTATCTGTGTTTTTCACTGATACAACACTTACCTATTATAGTTTTTGGGGATTTTCACAAGACGATCCTTTTTGGATGAAAAAGCTAATACAAGTCTATGGATTCATGAACAACCGCTACAGCACACGGATGGTATCCGTGTACCCTCTGTGTGTTATCCAAATTTAACATTGCAAAGAATAGGACAATCTTTGTAATTTTTTTACCCATCAGTGAAAAAACTGTTGAAATACTGATCCGAAACATTGATGACACAAGTAACATTTTTTGTGTACATGAAAAACACTGACGCCTGAATGAAGCCTAATGGGTCGGAGGATCTAATTCATTTTTTTTCATCATCATATAAGAAACATCTAGTTTAGGATTTAAAATAGTGCAAACTCTAAGACAAGTGGATGAGGGACATTAAATGGCACACACATTCAGGAGATGAAAATATGCCACAATGGTATAAACTCCGATATAAAATGTATTGTCACAAATGGGTCTTAATGGCAATATGTTTTAGAGTGCTTAGGGCTACTTTCTCAAACATGAGACTGAGCTCTGACACACGACCAAAGGCCACTTCACACACACAGATATCTGAGTCCAATATCTGAACAGATCTCTGGTTGCAGTGAAATCATGGATACAATGTTCCATTTTGTGGCTGTGTACAACATGGAGCAATGTATCCATGATTTCACTGCAACCAGAGATCTGTTCAGATATTGGACTCAGATATCTGTGTGTGTGTGAAGTGGCCTATATAATCAAGTGTATATTATGTTACCTTTCATGTTCATTCCACATTTTCCTATTATCTACAGATATTTCACGTTCTTTCCACACCTATAATGCTCAGGTAACATAATATACACCTGGTTATATGCGATGTGTTCATTCTCCTATTATCTACAGATATTTCACATTCATTCCACACCTAAAATGCTCAGGTAACATAATATATCCCCTATAACCAGGTGTATGTGTTCATTTTCCTATTATCTACAGATATTTCATGTTCATTCCACACCTATAATGCTCAGGTAACATAATATACACCTGGTTATATGGGATATGTGTTCATTCTCCTATTATCTACAGATATTTCACGTTCATTCCACACCTAAAATGCTCAGGTAACATAATATATCCCATATAACCAGGTGTATGTGTTCATTCTCCTATTATCTACAGATATTTCATCTTCATTCCACACCTATAATGCTCAGGTAACATAATATACACCTGGTTATATGGGATATGTGTTCATTCTCCTATTATCTACAGATATTTCACGTTCATTCCACACCTAAAATGCTCAGGTAACATAATATATCCCATATAACCAGGTGTATGTGTTCATTCTCCTATTATCTACAGATATTTCATGTTCATTCCACACCTATAATGCTCAGGTAACATAATATACACCTGGTTATATGGGATATGTGTTCATTCCATGTCTAAGTTTCCCAAGAAACCTTTTATACATCTACATAATCTTTCTGTAATAAGTTATTATCTTCATTCTTTTTATTTAATTATTCCTTTTCTTAATTCTTTTTAGTACATCCCTCAGAGTTGATCATCCTGATTCCTCAGGTCCTGCTTGAGACTGCTGCCTTTCTCGGCAGTTCTATTTAGGCCTTATGACCCTTCTCCATATTTTTGCTCACTTTCTGGCTGTCATGGTGCTGTACACATCAATAAGTTCTAGAGAGTATAATCAGAGGCCTTGTAGTTTTGAAACCCTCATGTCTTACAGATGGGCTTAACCCCTTCCCGACCTATGATGTTGTACAATGTCATGGGCCGGTAAGGGTGGTTTGATGTGAGCTCTGGCGCGGCGCTCACATCAAAGTCCCAACATCTCAGCTGATCTCATCAGCTGAGATGTCAGGGTAACAGCACCGATCGGATCCGGGATCCGATTGGCGCTGTTAACCCCTTGGATCCCGCTGTCAATCACTGACAGCGGGATCCAAGGCAGCCGTGGAAGGGAATGCGCTGTTCCCCGCCTGCTCCGTAGATCCCGCCATAGTATGGCGGGATCTCCGGCGCTCACGTGACAGCCCGGGGTCTTGGCTAGACCCCGGATGCGGTCACTGAGCAGTTCCGTGTTGTGGTTGGCAGGCGCTGCCAACCACAACAGGTCCGCGATTCTGAGCGATACAGATGAGCTGCAGCTCATCTGTATCTCCAAGAAGCGATTAGCCTGTCCAGCAAGGTGCCTCTTAAAGAGACAGTGTAAAAATAAAAATGAATAAAAAAATAAAGTTTTTAAAAACCTGTAAAAAAAAAAAAAAAAAAAAGTTCAAATCACCCCAATCATAATAAAAGTATTTAAAAAAAAAAACACACGTTTCATATTGCCGCGTTCAGAATTGCCCGATCTATCATTGTATTAAATCCGTTAATGAGAGCCGTAAACTCCGTAACGGAAAAAATGGTCCAAACGCTGTTTTCCAATTCCGACCAATTCCGTTTTTTTGGTCGCCGCAACATTGCTATAAAATGCAATAACGGGCAAGCAAAACTGTGGATCCCTCTAAAAATGGTATCATTAGAAACGTTAGCTCAAGACGCAAAAAATAAGCCGTTACACAGCCCCAGATCCTGAAAAATGAGAACACTACGGGTCACAGAACATGGCGCAAAAAGTCCTTTTTTTTTTTGGCAAACTTCAGAATTTTTTTTCACTACCTAGATACCAGTAAGGGTACCTTTACACGCCGCCACTGCGTGGTAGCAACTGTCTGGCAATCGTGATTTTTGTGACTGTTGCCTTGAAAGTGCTACGAAGTGGAGGCGTGTAATTTGGGAAAGTGATCGGGTTTCTCGCAGTTGCTTCAGGTAGCCGTTTCCGAGCCGTGTTCTAAAATCCAAGGCAACACAAAGGGAGAATTGCCATTGTAGTGGCGTGTAAACGGGGGACAGGGATGGAATCAGCGTCGCCTAGTGAATTCCCAGGGGCGTGCCACAGCCTCATGGATACTGCGCCCCGTCAGCGATCATTGGTGGAGGCTAGTGTGTTACGATTAGCTGTCCCTTCACAGGGCGCCATATTTAAAGAGCTGTCCATTCACACTACACAATTGCAATGGCGTCATGTATTAGCCAGTCTCCCTGCGCAGGCTAGCCAATCATGACGCTATTGTGTTGTCCAATCAGCGTGTTAGCGTCACGGAATACACAACTCTGTCACGCCTATGTTCTTGCGGCGCTAAAGATGTACGCCCATATTCCTTTGTGGATAGCGGCATGTGAAGCGGCGACGGTATTCAACAGCAAGTTATCCGCAGGATCTGTAGGAACTTCCGGGAAACCACAATGCCTTGAGTTGACAACGCAATGGTGGCGTGTACATGCGGCATCGGCAATCGTTGGCAACCGTTAAAAACATGCGCGTGCACGTATGGTTGATACCGGTTGCCAGTGATAGTGGTGGCGTGTAAAGGTACCCTAAAAAGGTATACATGTTTGGTATCTACGAACTCGTAAAGACCTGAGGCACCACCCAGTCATGTCGGTTTTACCATATAGTGAACATGGCGACTAAAATACCCAAAAATAGATGTGTTATTGCACTTTTTTTGCAATTTCACTGCATTTAGAATTTTTTTGCAATTTATCCTGTACACTATATGGCAAAATAAATTATTGCATATGAAAGTACAACTCGTCCCACAAAAAACAAGCTGTCATATGTCTATATTGACGGAAAAATAAAAAAGTTATGGCTCTTGAAAGCAGGGGAGTAAAAAACAAAAATGAAAAATTCCAAGGTCATGAAGGGGTTAAAGAAGACCTGTCAACCCCCTGTTGCTATGCTAACTGAATGCAGCACTGAATGCAGAGTGTCTGCTGCATTCAGGGAAGGGGTCCCCCATGTTTCTAGCCCCCAGTAAGTCGTTAAAAAGACATTATAAAGTGTACAGATAAGGAGCTCGGAGTGACTTACTGTCAGTACTAACCGTGGTGAACAGAAGGACTGCAAATCTCCCCATCCAAATTAGATAGCATCATATATTCTGTATTTTTTTTGGACCCCAATGCGCACTCCAAAAAAAAGTAAAATTTTAAAATGGGGGTCCGACTTATAGTCTGAGTGTAGCATATCGGGGAAGAGGGGGGATTTGGAGCGGCGTCACCAGAGGGGTGGTGCTGTGGGCACTGGGCTGGGAGAATGGGGTGTCGCGAGGCACGTATCGTTGATCTCCCGGTGGTGAATGCAATGGACTTCAGGAAAATGGTCGTGGAAGCAGTAAATACTTAGGTTGAGATCTAGAAGAGTAGAAATCTCAATCTGCGCATGTGCTGCCTCCACAACCATTTTCCTGAAGTCCATTGCCAGGGGATCAATGGTGTCTGCATTGCGCACTGGTGCACCCTGTCCTCCTAGCCCAGGGCCAGCATCTCCCCACTCATGCCACTGCCAACTTCCTGCAGCGGCGACCCTCTCTCCTGTGACCTAGCTGTATGGTATGCTACATCCGGACTATAGGATGCACTCCCATTTCCCCCAATTGTTTGTCTTATAGTCTGAAAAATATGGTAACTAAGGCTTGAGTTTGGGCAGAGAGACTCACGGGTGATCTAGGACACTGACGTGGCTTCAAGCCAAAACGCATGGGTCTTTTAAGGAACTCTGAAACTTGTGGGTTTTTTACCTATAGGATTTTATGGGGAATTGTAAAAAATAAATACAAGTACTTTTTAGAAGCGCAGGATTCCAGTGAGAACATAGTCTAACCTTGCCTGTAAATTGTATTAGGTAGCAGAACTTTGCTTTTCTGGATGTTGAGAGATGGTCAGTGGGACACCTTCACTTATTAAAGCGACCCAACACAGTATCCTTAAAAAGGGAGTGAACATTTTTGCATGTAGTCATTTTCCCTTCTGGCTTCCATTCAATCCAACATGGCTGGCACAGCAGCATAGGAAGCTCAGCGGTGAGTATTAAAGGGATCCTGTCACCTCGAAAACGCCTCCTAAGCTAGCAAAACATGTCCCTGCACCATCCCATCACTAATCTCACACTTCTTTTGTCTCCTAAAAGCATCCTGTGAAAGTGCATAAAAACGTTTTAATACTCACTCATTAGTGATTATAATTAGCAGGGGCCATATTCTTTAGTCACCAAGGTGAGCTGTTTTGCAGGCTCCAGGATCCACCCTGTCTCTGTGTGTTTGCTCTGCTTGTGCAGGCTTTACCCTCCCCCTCCCTATCACTCACAGAATGAAAATCATTAGTCCTGCCTTCAGTTTCACAGCAGCACAGACAGAGAGAGGGCTGGATCCTGGAGCTGCAAAACAGCCCGCCCTGGTGACTAAAGGATATGGTCCTGTCTAATTATAATCACTAAGGGTACCTTTACACGCCGCTACAACATGGTAGAAATAACCGGGTGCTTCACGTGCACGAGCACGCAGCAACGGTTACTAACGGTACCCGCATCACCTTTACACGCCGCTATAAGGTGCACTACAGAAGGTTGAATCTATCTCTGGATGCACCGCCGGGTGCCTAAAGTAACCTCCTGTAGAGCACCTTACTTCATTTACACGCCGTAACAGAAGGTAATATGGGAGGACCTGGTGAAGCAGGGACAACACATAGGCGTGCCAGAGTTGTGGATTACGAGACGTTCGTACGCTGATAGGACAAAGCAATAGCATTATGATTGGGCAGCAGGAGGCTGACTAATACATGACGCTCGAGCAATTGTGTAGTGTGACTGGTCAGCTCCTTAAACATGCCGCCCTATGCAGCGACTACCAATCGTAACGCAGGAGCTTCCTCCAATGATCGCTGAAGGGGGGTGGTTTCCCGGAGGCTGTGTCACGCCCCAGGGAGTTAACTAGGTGTCGAAACAACCCTCTTGTTCCTTATTTATATGCCGCTATAGGCCGCTACCATCGGGTTGAAATCAACCTGTTTTAGAGCTCGGCTCTGAAACAGGTGCCGCAAGTGATGGGTGGAAACAACCGTCTTTACACGCCGCTACCTCGGGTTGATTTGGCGGTGCAAGATACATTTCTCTCATCTACCAGGTTGTTTCTACCATGTTGTAGCGGCGTGTAAAGGTACCCTAATGAGTAAGTATTAAAACGTTTATCTCCACTATCACAGGATGCTTTTAGGAGACAAAAGAAGTGTGAGATTAGTGATGGGATGCTGCATGGACATGTTTTGATAGCTTAGGAGCTATCAACACAGCACATATTATAATTCTAGAACAATACAGAGAGTATTAGCACGCCCCTGCGCACAGACATGAACATTTGTGAAGAGTTTGTTATCTTTCCACAGTTACTGCAGGGTTTAGATTATCAATAGAATCATCCGATGTCTCCTCAGATTTTTTCCTTAAACGGTTCTGTTTGATTCCAGGGCCCTCCTTTTCAGCACAATATGAGAGTCATCGGGTTCTTTACAGACTCTTCTCTGGGGTTTAGATCGGCTCAGGGAGCGTAATTTTTCAATCTTCTTCATGTTCAGTTACCCTCATCTCCATTCCTCCCGGAAACATGGAGCTATTCGCTTGTTTGCCTTTTTTTTTCTCGGGTAGAATCATTACCCCTCTGTCATGGACTAGGCAATGCTCGCAGGTACTTCCAGCAATTCACCTTTTTGAAGGAGGTTTGGGACTTCAGGCCCACCTGGCCCCAAGACAGGGGATTATTTTATCGAAGAGACTTCGATTATATTGGTTTGGTGGGTAGCCTGTTCAATTGGAATCCAAGAGGCTCCTTCATGTTCCCTTGGTCTTTCTTCTTGACCTCACTATGCTCAGGGTTATTCCTGTGCTATCCTTTTCCTCTCTTTCCCTACCATTTTCCTATTCCGGAAGGATTACATCTTTGCATTCCTCAGGGGAAGCCTTTTGCATCGGTGGAGTCACTCTTCTCCACTCAGTGTTGGGTGAAAACCTTCATTTCAGTTTTCTCCTTTCTGATTTTACTCTGTCCTGAGAACCTTCAGTCTCCCAGTGTTCTTTGTCTCTGACCAAGGTAGGGCATGTTCCTTCTCTTTTCAGTTCCCTGAAATAAATCTTTGGCACTTCCATTCTTGCACGGGACTCATTGTATCATCCTATTTCTGGTTCTATCCTATCTACTGCTTACAGCGCCCATCTTCGTGTCTGGTACAGGCTTCTCAACTACTAGTTCTTGGTCTCATGAACCTGTCATCCTCTTTGGGCATTCTAAACTGTGCCCAACATCTCTAACATGCTGTAAATGGGGTTCCTGTTACCCCTCTATGTGCCCAGACGTCCCCGCTGCCTAGATACCCGGTGTTTACCATGGTTACCAGCCCTGTGAGGTCACTGATGGCTGCTTTATTGCTGTCACACGCTGCGATGCGTGCTGACCAGCGGGAAACTAACGATCAAAAAATGACCCGCAGCACTTTGTAACAATCAGCGACCTCACAGCAGGGGCCTGATCGCTGCAAAGTGTCACACAGAACGACATCGCTAGAGAGATCTTTGTAACGTCACAGTTACAACGATCTCTCTAACGATATCGTTATGTGAGACAGGGCCTTAACTTCTCCCTTTGAGTTTGTTTTTAGAGTGCGAGTCTGGAACTCCTGTTTTTTGTTTTTTAAATTGAGCTTCTCTCAGCTGGTTTATGACCACATCAAATTTCAGTTCAACGAGAATGTGGTTTTAAGTCATAAATAAACACAAAGCAGATCAGAGTAGGATAGTTATTTGGTGACTTTGGCCACAACACAGGTCACAATGTGCTGCTGCTGCTGCATCATAGCTTAATGTTGAGGAATGAAGTTGCATTGTGGCCCACTGCGGTATTGTGACAAACAATTTACAAAAAAATCTGAATGGGTCTGACTTCTTGGGACTTGCTTGTTGTGTTAGCATTATTCTTGGCAGGTTTGATGACATCACTGAGCAAATGACATCACAACTGATATAGAATGTACAAAGTTCTACACTGTGGCCATCTTGTGCCACTAGGACCTTACAACCGGAATGGACGAACCCAGGTAGGGAGCTCTTTTCTTATAGGGGGGATATAGCAGCTAAAACCTCTTACAATCAACTGTTATTGCTGTAGAATGAGGTTGTAGTGAGACCCGCTGGGTTATTGTGACAAGCAATTTACAAAAAAAAATCTGAATGGGTCTGACTTTTTGCAACTTGCTTTTTATGGTCGCAGTAGTCTTGGGTTTGTAATGAAACCCCATTCAAATACATGGCACAGTGATGTTGAAGCAGACCATAATTATTTGGACTGCACATCATGTTTAGCAGCCAAAGTTGCCTTGTAACTGCAGCCTTACAAACACCCCATCAGAACGACCGCAATGACTGATTCTTAGTGTCCCAAGTCCCCCGTTTATTGAGAGCTGGGTATCTCCAAGTCCCATACACAGTGAGTGGAGTGGCACAGCATAGGCTTTGATCATTTACATAGGAGACTCTACACAAATTGGTTGTACCCCAGCAATGGGAAACCTAATCTGTAAAGAGTTGTAATTGTGACAAAACTATAGATGAGCAAATTAATTCCCAGGACCCTGGTCCAGCGGCCATGCCAGCATTCTGTGGCTTGTGAATGATAGATGTGTACCTTCCATCTGCTACCTCCAAACATACCTGAGGTAGGTTCATAGATGGAAGAAACCCCAGGCCTTGCTTGGCTTTATTAGTCCTGTCAATAGTAGTGAAAGGGGTATTCCCATCTCCAAGATCCTATCCCAAAATATAGTAGGTGCAGTAATAATAATGATGATAATAATAATAGCAAATCCCTCCACTTAGAAATGTAATATAGTTCTCCTGATTAGCTAATGTCACTTACATCATATGAAGCATTCCAGCTTATGTTTCCATGGTTACAACCACACATATAGTGACAGTTACATAGGTATCCATGGTTACTAAGTTGTAATGCATGAGGTACACATGTGCCATTTAGAGTCATATACACACATAGTGCATACATACCCTGCGATCAATGATACATGAACTCCAATATTGCTGTAATCGTTAAAAAATGTCAAGTACTTAGGTATCAAAAAATAAATAAATTAAGCAAAAAGTGCAAAAGCCTCCAACCGAACGAAATATGGATGATCAGTAACATCATGTCCTGTCTCTCCAGGTGTGGGGGTCCTATATTTTTTCTTTATAGTACATATTGGGATTTTTGCTATGTGATGTCTATGTACACCCCTGCAGGTACAGAGCTCTTTACTTGTCTGACAGCTAAAACCTCTTGCAATCAGCTGTTATAGTTGTGTGAAGCAGAGCTTCTACAGGACACGTAATATTACAGCCCCTAATGGGAGGGGTCTATGTAATACATTTGTTGAGTCTGGTTTAGAGTCTGATCTAATAACGTGCATGTACACCAGACCGGCATCAGCACCAAGGCAAGTGTTGGGGCCCTGGGCAAACAGGAGGGCCCACTCGCTGTGACACAGGTTGGGACAACTCCATATGGCTTCATTATTGGGTAGTTTTGCCATTCACGTCAAATTTGAGCATTTTTAACAAAATTAATTGCAAATGGCATCAGTCTCTGCTGTCAGCTCTCTTTTATTGTTGAATCACTGGGTGACCTGGGAGTTGCTTACTGTGGTCAGGAATGGCAGTATAGAGTCCTGAGTTTTCCTTTAGAACATAGGGCACTGGATAATATGGAATAAAATAGATGGGTCCCTTTAAATGTGCATCTCATAATTATATGCAGGGTTGTTGCCGATTTATTAAAGAGGACCCATCGACCCCCTGATGCCTTCCAAAGTGAAAGCACCACTGAATGCAGCGTGTCTGCTGCGTTCAGGGAAGGGGTCTCCCATGTCTCCCGCCCCCTGTAAGTAATAAACTATTATGAAAGTTTTAAGATAAGAAACCTGTAGGGATTTACTGATTATGTAGTCCTCGCTGTTCACAGGGTCATCCTGACCCCTGCCTCTCTGTTCAGCCTCCTGCCTTTCTGGGTCTCCCCTCCTTGTTGTGTGCATGCCTCAGCGTCTGAACTCACACAGGCGCACAGCAAGGAATTAGTAGGAGCGTGTCCGGCTGCTGGAAAGTCAGCGCCAGAGCTAAAGATCATGCTGAATGCATACCGCAGGGCGGGCTCTGGCGCTGACGTTCCCGCGCATGCCTCTGGACTTCCTATCTTAAAACTGTCAAAATTGTTTATTACAGGTTGAATGGGGGGGGGGGGGGTCGGTAGAGACATGGGAGACTCCATCTCTGAATGCAGCATACACGTTGCATCTAGAGGTGCTTTCCCTTTGGAAAGCATGGGGGGCGGGGGGGTGACAGGTCCTCTTTAAAGTGAAATATTCCTTTATGTTTCAATCTCGATCTATAAGAACAGCAGTGACCG
>JARQOC010000004.1:173236903-173258582 GCA_033576535.1 Allobates femoralis
CCGTATGACACACATCTACAGCAATGAGCAAATGGTGGCAATGAAGAAAATAGCCGGGTCTTATAGGGCAAGGACATGTGACATACACAGCCAATGATGCCGGACCTTGCTTGTGTAAAACATGCCCTTTACTGAGTTTCACTATGATTGGCTCAAAGCCTGCACTGTCCCACACTACATGCGGTCTGGAGAAAAAAAAAAAAAAAAGAGCTCCATCACTTCAGCAGCACTGATCTGAAATCCGTTTCCCTTCCCCCCCCGCACACTATACACTGAAAATGGATATTAAGATTGAAGGTCAGTATTAGTGTGAAAGCCAGGTATGCTTTAGGTGACCGAAGCGTTATCGAACATAACCTCGAACTGCCGAATTTGAAGCTACTGTAATTGTTCTAATTCGACAAATAATTCGAACACCGCCCAAAACAGGTCAAATTTGAGATTGGCGAACATTTCGAATCAAACATCGCTCATCTCTACTAGTGAAACACCACTGTTTGCACAATATACACTCCCTAGATGAGTTAATTATATGCTGGTGTCAAAATTCTCTGCACAATTATATACTGCACTGTTAGGTGGACTGTAAGCCTGTGTCCTGGGTATTCCCAGCGCTTTTAATCAAAGTCCAGTGCTGTGGCCAGTAATAGAGACGCTGCCCGGCAGTGCTGCTTTATGCTGGGCACCGCTCCTGTGGGCTCTGCCCGCGTTCCTCGGTACTCCCAGTGTTTTTAATCAAGGTCTAGAGATGTGGCCAGTAATGGAGATGCTGCCCTGCAGTGCTCCTTTATATTGGGCTCCGCCTCTGTGAGCTCTGCCCGCGCTCCTCACCAATGGCGTCGGGACTGGAAGTGAGCGCTTCTCACTATGTTTCCTGCGATCTCTGCTCTCCGCTGGGTGAGTGGTGTCTCTGGGCTGCCACAGACCGGTAAGCCGCCGGCGCTGACAGCAAAGGTATTCAGGGGCTGCGGATGTTGTCAGGTGCTGGGGAGCGGAGCCTGGATGTGGCAGGCCGGCTTGCAGAGGAGGGGCACTAGGGACACCAACCTGGATGGGACGTTCAGCTTCACTGCGGGTACAAAAATCAGATCCTCCAGGCTCTTGAGGATGCAGGCTGTGGTCAGTGCAGTTTTGGAGGCAGAGATGATACTCTCCGTGGTTGGGTGGCTGAGATTGTGCTTGGTGACAGGGAGCAGTTTCAGGTACGGCTTCCCTGGTCAGCGGCCATCTTGGATCTCCGAGGAAGACACGTTCAACCGCTGCCAGCAGAGTTCAATGTCACTTGCACTCAGGCTGCGTCTGCCTGCGCATGATTCAGTCAGCGGCTCCGCAGGTGAGCTCCTGCTACTGGTACGGAAATCACAGTCTCTCACACATTGATTTGAGCTTGACCAAGTACTTTACTTCAGTTCGACAGTTCACACAACAAAGCAGTTTCAGTTCACTTGGTAAAACAGTTCAGAGACGGTTCCTGTCACACTTTGGCAGTTGGGACGGTTCGTTGGCTGCACTCCCCTTCTAAGTCCTCTCAGGCCTCTGTCCACAGTCCCGTGCATAGACTATGGTCCAGCGGTCACGGGTTTTTCCTTGGCTCTCTTCTCCGGGATTCCTAACCCTCATCCAATGGCCTTCCATTTGTTGTGCCGGGTTTTTGGTTCTGGGCATGAAGTCACTTCACCCCGCCGGTTAATTTTATGGCTGGGGCTTGCAGTGTCCTACCACTTCAACAGGGTCGGCACCCTGGTTCCGACCCTGTCCCTCGGTGCCCTGTTGGCTCAGAGACACCTTAGACCCCTTCTCTCTTCCCTCGATACTTTGCCTGGAACCTGGACTAGCCATATGGTGTTTCTTCCTTTTTGTTGTTTCAGTCTCTGGCTCTCAGGGTGTCTCAGCTTAGGAGTTCTGTTCCTCTCCATCTACAACTCGCCAGGAACTTGAACCTGAACTCTTTCTGTCTGACTGCCTGAGCTCTCCTAACTTGGATTTTACTCCAGTTTCTCCACCCTCTTCCCAGGTTCTTCTCTGGCTCTCCACCCACCGCCTAGCCCCCCCCCCTAGCCCTTGCCTGACATGGAATACTAGGTCTAGGGATTGAGGGATGTGTTGGGTGTTTGTGTGAAGTGACAACTTACCAGTCCCAGCTGCAGTTCTTCACTGTGGCCACCGGTCCGCAGGGGCGCCACATCTCTCTAACTGCACTGACAGTAACACTTACCCATACTACTAGTGTATCTCAATAAATTAAAATATCAAAAAGTTAATTTATTTCAGTAATTCAGTACATAAAATGAAATGCATACACTCCCTGACAGTGCATGCATTCCTCTAACTTTTTATTCCACCAATATGGGCCCATTGATAAAGTTTTACAAAATGGTGGACAAACCTTTTAAATCTTTCAGGATTACACAATCTCATACCAAAAACTTAATTGTCAAGTTTTGGCTTTTGATTGATTACCAATGCTTTAAATTTGGTATTAAAGGGGAATTTTAGGGAGATAAAGAATTTTTGTACTGTCCCTGCTCTCCTACACTCCCTGACAGAAGTTATGTCGCTTATCCATGTTATGTAAATAAAAGCTTATAACCTGCCGTTAAATTCTTCCATTGGCTGTATAAGTTACTCTTTTGAAAGCTGAAACCCTCCGAAATGTGGTTTAGGTTAAGAAAATAAATTGGCATCAATGCTGAAATGTTGATCATTTAATGAACACAGAATTGGCAGATTTTGGCAAGACAAAAGTTTTGTCGCCCACAGAAAGTAATGTGATTTTCAAACAAAAAATTAACTTAAGATACAAATATATGTTGCATAACATTAGTGAATGAAGTTGTGGTGCTATTAGAGTCATATTTAATATTTTGTGTGACTTCCATGAGCTTGAAGGACTGCATCCATGCGGTTCAAAATGATTCATACAATTTATTAATGAAGTCATCAGGAATAGCAAAGAATGCAGTCTTACATGCCTCCCAGAGTTCATCTAGATTCTTTGGTTTTGTCTTCCAAGATTCCTCTTTCATGCTACCCCAAACATGCTCAATGATGTTCATGCCTGGTGACTGGGCTGACCAGTCCTTGAGCACCTTTATTTTTTTTGCCTGGAGGAACTTTGTTGTAGAGATGGATGTATAAGATGGAGCACCATCCTGCTGCAGAATTTGACCCCTTTTATGATTTGGAATATAAGAGGTAGCTAATACGTCTTGATATTTCAGGCTATTCATATTACCTTCCACCTTGCAAATATTTTGCACACCCCCATACTGAATGTAACCCCAGATCATGATTTTTCTACCACCAAATGTAACAGTTTTCTGGGTGTATTTTGGATCCATACAGGCTCCAGTAGTTCTCCTGCAGTATTTGCAGTGGCTGTGGTGTAATTCTACTGAAGATTCATCAGAGAAATCCACCTTCTGTCACTTTTCCAGCGTCCATTTGTTTTGCACCCTGTGGGACTTTGCAAATGCCACACGGTTTTTTATTTGCCTTTTGTTCAGTGCTGGCTTCTGGGCACTTATTCGACCATGGAGGCTATTTCGAGACAGAATCCTACAAACTATTCTAGTTGACACAAAGACTTGAGGTGACCAGGCCTGTTGGAGCTTTGCTGCAGTAGAAGAGAGGCTTGCTTTGGATTTTCTAACCAACAAACGTTCCTCCTGAGCAGTTGTCTTGCGGCGTCTGCCGGACCTGGGCTTGTCAAACACATCTCCAGTCTCTTCAAATCTTTTTTTAATTCTTTGTACTTGACGCTGAGACACATTAAAGGTGCCAGCCACCTCTGTAGTGAATCTGGTCTTCAGCCTCTTGATAATCAAGGCTTTGATGGATTTTTGGCATGTTGTCAGAGCTCAAGTTGCAGTTCAAGTGAAGGTCTGGGGTGCTGGGTTTCTTTTTAGACACACCCACTAATTAACAGATCATTTACTGAGCACAGGTGAGGATATGAACTAGGATTGGGTGCATTATATGACCAGGCGGCAAAACTTTTGTCTTGCTAAAATCTGACCATTCTGTGTTCATTAAATGATCAATATTTCAGCATTGATGCCAATTTATTTTCTTAACCTAAACCAAATTTCGGATGGTTTCAGCTTTCAAAAGAGTAATTTATACAACCAATGGATGAATTTAACATCAGGTTATAAGCTTTATATAACATGGATAAGCGACATAATTTCTGTCAGGGAGTGTATATCATATAGAGTCATTAGAAACAGAGTGATATATTTCAAGTGTTTATTTCTGTAAGTGTTGATGATTATGGTTTACAGCCAATGAAAACTCAAAGGTCATTATTTCAGAAGATTAAAGTAGGGAGGATGAAGGGTTTAAAACCAAGCAGCCGTATTCCACGAGACATCAAAGGGTGAATATAATATTACATAGTAACATAGTAACATAATTTTTAAGGTTGAAGGAAGACTTTAAGTCCATCTAGTTCAACCCATAGCCTAACATGTTGATCCAGAGGAAGGCAAAAAAAACCCATGTGGCAACACTAAGCTCCACATTGGGGGAAAAAATTCCTTCCTGACTCCAGGTACGGCAATCAGACTAGTTCCCTGGATCAACGCCCTATCAAAGAATCTAGTATGTATAACTGGTAATATTATAGTTTTCAAGAAAGGCATCCAGGCCCTTCTTAAATGTTAGTAGTGACCCACTCATTACAACATCATGTGGCAGAGAGTTCCATAGTCTCACTGCTCTTACAGTAAAGAATCCGCGTCTGTGATTATGATTAAACCTTCTTTCCTACAGACGTAGAGGATGCCCCCTTGTCCCAGTCTCAGGCCTAAGAGTAAAGAGATCATTAGATAGGTCTCTGTACTGTCCCCTCATATATTTATACATTATTATAAGATCACCCCTAAGCCTTCGTTTTTCCAAGCTAAATAACCCCAAGTTTAATAACCTGTCTTGGTATTGCAGACCCCTTAGTCCTCTAATGACTTTTGTCGCTCTTCTCTGGACCCGCTCTAGTTCAGCTATGTCTTTCTTATACACCGGAGACCAGAATTGTACACAGTATTCTAAGTGTGGTCGCATTAGTGACTTGTATAGAGGTAAAATTATGTTCTCCTCATGAGCATCTATGCCTCTTTTAATGCATCCCATTATTTTATTTGCCTTTGCAGCAGCTGCCTAACTCTGGCCACTAAATGTGAGTTTGTCATCTACCCATACACCCAGGTCTTTTTCAGTGACAGTTTTGCCCAGTGTTTTACAATTAAGCACATAATTATACCTTTTGTTTCCTCTGCCCAAGTGCATGACTTTACATTTATCCCCATTAAAGCTCATTTGCCATTTAGCAGCCCAAGCTTCTAGTTTACATAAATCCTCCTGTAATATAAAATTGTCCTCCTCTGTATTGATTACCTTGCAGAGTTTAGTGTCATCCGTAAATATTGAGATTCTACTCTGTATGCCCCCTACAAGGTCATTAATAAATATATTAAATAGAAGCGGGCCCAACACTGACCCCTGTGGTACCCCACTGTTAACTGTGACCCATTCTGAGTGTGTTCCATTAATAACCACCCTTTGTTTCCTATCACTAAGCCAGTTCTTAACCCACCTACACATATTTTCCCCTATCCCCATTGCCCTCATTTTATGTATCAACCTTTTGTGTGGCACCGTATCAAAAGCTTTTGAAAAGTCCATATACACCACATCCACTGCATTTCCTTGGTCCAGTCCAGAACTTACTTTTTCATATAAGCTTATTAGATTAGTTTTACAGGAACGGTCCCTCGTAAAACCATGTTGATAATGGGTCATGAGGTTATTTTTCTTCAGATACTCCAGTATAGCATCTCTTAGAAAACCCTCTAGGATTTTACCCACAGTAGAGGTTAAGCTTACTGGCCTATAATTTCCAAGTTCAGGTTTTGTCCCTTTTTTGAATATTGGCACAACATTTGCTATACCCCAGTCCTGTGGTACAGACCCTGTTATTATGGAATCTTTAAATATTAAAAAAATAGTCTATCTATGACAGTACTTAATTCCTGCAGCACTCTGGGGTGTATCCCATCCGGGCCCGGGGATTTGTCAATTTTAGTGATTTTTAGACGATGCTGTACTTCCTCTTGGGTTAAGCAGGTGACATTTAATTGAGAATTTTTGTTATCACTGATCATATTGTCTTTCATGGGATTTTCTTGTGTAAATACTGTTGAAAAAAAGTAATTTAGCATATTGGCTTTTTCCTCATCCTCATCCACCATTTCACCCAGACTATTTTTAAAGGGGCCAACACCATCAATTTTTAGTTTCTTACTATTTATGTAGTTAAAAAATATTTTGGGATTCTTTTTACTTTCTCTGGCAATGAGTCTCTCTGTCTCAATCTTTGCTGCCTTGATTTGCTTTTTACAAATGTTATTTAATTTTCTGTATTTATTTAATGCCTCATCACTACCTACTTGCTTTAATTCCCTAAATGCTTTCTTTTTGTCACATATTGCACCTCTTACCGCTTTATTTAGCCATAGTGGTTTCCTCCTATTTCTAGCATGCTTATTCCCATAGGGTATATACTATGCACAGGTCCTATTCAGGATGCTAATAAACATCTCCCATTTGTGTTATGTCTCAGGACATCATCCCAGTTTATTGCACTAAGATCATTTCTCAACCACTGGAAATTTGCCTTCCTGAAGTTTAGTGTCCTTGTAGCCCCTCTACTACACGTCTTAGTAAAGGATACTTGAAAGCTTATTAAGTTATGATCACTATTACCCAAGTGACCTCCAACCCGTATATTTGATATGCGGTCCGGCCTGTTGGTTAATATTAGGTCCAGCAGTGCCCCCCTTCTTGTTGGGTCCTGAACCAGTTGTGAAAGGTAATTGTCTCTCATAGTTTTCAAAAACTTATTACCCTTGCTGGAACTGCAGGTTTCTGATCCCCAATGTATTTCAGGGTAGTTGAAGTCCCCCACAATAATAACTTCTCCCTGAGTCGCTGCTTCATCTATTTGCTTTATGAGGATATTCTCCTCCACGTCCATTATTGTTGGGGACTTATAACAAACCCCTATCAGTAATTTATTATTTTTTCCCCCTCCCCTTATCTCCACCCACAGGGACTCTACATTTCCATTAGATTCACCTATATTATCACGCAGGATGGGTTTTAAGGATGATTTTACGTATAAACATACACCTCCTCCTCGCCTATTTGTACGGTCATTTCTGAACAGACAATAGCCCTGTAAATTAACAGCCCAGTCATGGCTCTCGTCCAGCCAAGTCTCCGAAATCCCCACCATGTCATAATTATTTTCCAACAAAATCAATTCTAATTCCTCCATTTTGTTGGTGAGGCTTCTGGCATTAGTGTACATGCACTTTATGCATCTCTCTTTACCTCTATTCCTTCCTACTAGATTAACTGTTCTAACCCCACCCCCCATGCCACCCCCAATTTTATTACTTGTGCCCAGGTTACTATTTACACTATCTTCCCCTCCAATACAATGAATACCCTCCCCCCCAATCCCTAGTTTAATCACTCCTCCAACCTTCTAGCCATTTTCTCCCCCAGCACAGCTGCACCCTCCCCATTGAGGTGCAGCCCTTCCCTAGCATAGAACCTGTAGCCAACAGAGAAGTCGGCCCAGTTCTCCAGGAACCCAAACCCCTCCTTCCTACACCAATTCGTGAGCCACTTATTTATCTCCCTAATCTCCCTTTGCCTCTCTGGTGTGGCACGTGGTACAGGCAGTATTTCAGAGAATACTACCTTGGAGATCCTTGCCTTAAGCTTGCAGCCTAATTCCCTGAAATCATCTCTAAGGACCTTCCACCTACCTCTAACTTTGTCATTTGTGCCAATGTGCATCATGACTGCTGGGTCCTCACCAGCCCCTCCCAGTAATCTGTCAACCCGCTCAGCGATGTGCCGGACTCGAGCGCCAGGTAGGCAGCACACTGTTCGACGATCCCTGTCTTTGTGACAGATTGCCCTATCTATTCCCCTAATAATTGAGTCCCCACTACCAGCACCTGTCTGGCCTGCCCTTCTCTCCTGTTTTCCCCCTTACTGGAGCAGACACTCCTCTGGCTTTCAGAGGTCATGCCCTGCTGCAGCAGTGCTATCCCTGAACTCACACCCCCCTCATCTGCCAACATAGCAAATTTATTGGGGTGTGCCAGATCAGGGCTAGCCTCCCTGGCACCCTTCCCTCTACCCCCGCCTTCTAACTCTCACCCAGCTGGCTACCTCACTGTCCCTCAGCTCCATACTACCATCCTCCCCCACATCTATCCCATTGAGCAGCTGTTCAGTGAGCAGCAGACTCCTTTCCATATTGTCTATGGATCTCAGCGTTGTCAGATGTTCATTTAGATCCAGTATCTGGGCTTCCAAATGCACAATGTACTCACATCTCACACAGCAGTATGCACCCTCGACCGGCTTGTCAAGGAATGCATACATGTGGCAAGATGCACACTGGGTGGCATTGCCAATCATGGAGCTAATTTCCTAATGGGGATTGCACCAGACAGAAATGATAAGTAAAAAGAAATGCAAAGTATTAATTAAATACAACCAGCAATTCAGTAAGTCCTCCCTTCCAAACTCCCTAAATCCAAAGTCACTGAATCACAAGTCACACACTTACTTCTGTCGCACTTGCTCTGTCACACTCAACTCGCCACACTCGCTAGAAAATCAAATTTAAATCTTTTTTTTTTCTCTTTTCCCTTAGCAGAAAATCAGCCTACAGCTCAGTGTATATTGATTTATTAGTCAACATGTTTCAAGGCTCCCAGAAACGCCCTGAAACAGTACATTATATTACAAAAAATATTACATTGATTTTTTATTCTAATTCATTGAAGTGTACTAGTATGTCTGCCACCCTCAGCCACTCCCGCAACACAGTTCATTCTGGTACTGATGTCCGCCTAATCTCCTGGTGCTTAAGTCTGTGTTCCCATGCTGCATTTTTTTATGATGCGCTATTTTGACAAATCTGCACCAAATTCTGCAAGCCTATCTTTGAAATGTCTGACATGTTGTGCCAACGTTGCTTTTTTTTTTCCTTGCAGAGTAGGTGCAAATTTCGTTGCAGAAAAATTCTGTTTTTTTTTGCAGCATTTTTTTCCCATTGACTTCATTGTAATCATAAAAAAATGCTGTACAGTGTGCATTGTGGTGCATTTTGTACAGAAAACACATGGCTACTGAAATGATGTGAAAGGACATCTGGCTAACAGAATTATTTTCCAAATCTCTCTCTGGCAATTTTACAAATTCAAAGAAAAAACACAGGCTGAAAAATGCACCATTTATGCATAAATGTGAAAAAATGCATTGCACATTTTCAAGTGTTTTTCTGCCCGTCAATGCAGAATTGGTGCAGAAAACGTCTGCACCAAATCTGCAGGTTGGGCATATAGCCTAAATAAAAAGCTGGGAGGGGTTGTGAAGTCTTTTGCGATTACACTGACAATGACATTCTCCTCAAACTTTCTGTTATTAACTTAGAGAGGTGGCGGATAACTACCTCAGAATGAGAAGAATCATGCGAGCAGCTGAGAATGTTAGACCTACTATGAGTAATGCCTGGGTTACACGCTTCAATGGTTGAACGATCCGACTTGACCTACATCGCTTGAACGTCGTTCAATGATCGCTAGTGAAATGTTACATGTACAGATATCGTTAACGACCCAGCAACGATTCCGCGACAAGCGAACGATACTTGCGCTCGTTTGATCATCTACGTCCCTCAGTTCTGAATAGGCAAGGTCATTAGCGACATGGTTATCAAAGTGTCACAGAGACCGATGCTGCAGGTTGGACGGACGATCATCGCTTGGTTTAAGGTCCTGATCACAAACCTCCGATAAACGATCAGCCGACTTATCGTTGATTGTTTATACTTGTCACACGCAACGACGTCATTACAACGTTGTTGCACCACCCAAAAAGCTGTGACGTACAAACGATATCGTTGACGATATCGTAGCGGGCCCTTTAGTATTTGTTATCACAGCTCAAAAGATGTTGTCATAGGGGGCACGTGATACAGATAGTCTCATGTAACCACTCTGGAACAGTTCTGACCTTTGGCGTCCTGTATCAACAGGTTGGAGAAAAATATTTCTACTTATTATATCTCTAAAATGCCATGGCAGAGATGTTTTTAGGTGAATTAAGAAGTCTTCTGAAGTCACGATCTGGGATCATATCTTGTTAATCTAATAAAAAATGTATTAACTTAATAAAGCAGTTTTTATATACAGGAAGAGCTTGCAGATCCCATCACAGACTTGAGGAAGAGTGAAGAGTGTCAAGTACGTATTTTCCAGTTTTTATTATATTTTTGTTGACAAAGTTAAAAAGATTAAATTTATTTTTGATGTTGACTTCAAACATTGACTACGGTGAGTCTCCCCATGCTCACAATTACCTATTTTGCACTTTACATCCCATTTAGGCCTCAAAGTTGTACCTACTGTTGAAGAGATTAACAATAAAGGTACAATATGTAAGTGGTTGTCAGTTAAGGGGTTCCATAGATGTAGTATTTGTTCAAATTGTAAAATCACTCATTTTCCCAAGCAGACCACTTTGGTGAAGTCCATAGTCATTAAGTTTGTATGCAACACTGAAGAAGTTCCAACACGCACAATGAGGGGATAATTTATTTAATACCATAATAATTAATGTAGGAAGAGCATTAAGACATTTCAAAAGAGGATAGCCAAATATATATATTTAATCAAAACTTGACAACTTTATACTTTATTATACTATCTTAAACTGCATCGTATCAGCTTTGGGACTTGACATAAACAGTATAGCAGATAGTTTAGTAAACTTGCATAAAGGGCAATTTTACTGTACAAATGTCTAGAGCTAAGTCCAGGAAGATATAAGAATTTGATACATTATTTCTCAAGAGTGAGATTGCTGACATGACTGGAAGGTTGGGACTGTTGGGGGGTTCCACTTCTTATTGTGCCTTGTGGCGATTTGTTTTCCTGTAAACCTTAAGCAAAACCATAAACATGGGCCAGCACACCTGTTAGTATAAGTGGAACATGAAGATATACATCAACATTGCAGCCACCAACAGACCAATACAGCCTAGAATAAAAATAATGTATAGAAACCCTGCAATAAAGAAATAGTATCACATGTAAAAAAAAACATAGGGCACTTAATTACCATTTTGTTTTATAAAGCTTTTCCATTGTGACAAGGCGGGGTGGTCCACAATATCTCCTAGGAGATCAGCTGCGGCCATCGGGAGTAATTTCAATGTGATCCGCAGCATTTTCCTTCACTGTCATGCGGAGGACACTGTGGATCCATTGACTTCCATGCACTGTTTGTGTGCTTGCGGGCGCTTGCTGTGAAAACAAGCACCCGCGACCGCACAAAAAATGCAACAGGCATTCGGAGGGCGGAGGAGGGCACACATATCATGTGCATCTGAACCCAACTGAACTCAGCCAAACACAGGCAACATGTGTTCCCATGTGTGTATGCGTTTGGCTGCTTTCGGAACGCGTTTACATATGCAAATGTTAAACAACCCTAAGAAACGCTAGGGACAAAGCAAGACCAAAATTCCAGAGTAAAGGAGCCAACCACCAGAAACACACTACTACTACTAACTTTTACCACCCAAGCACAACTGAAAGTTTTCAACACAGAGGAGAGGATATTGCTTCTTCTCATGGTCCATGTGACATTGCTGAGTCAACGCTCCATCTCCACCCTCAGCCCAGAGAAGCAAAGGAGGAGCAAGGAGAGTGAATGGAACCTCCACCACACAGCTGAACCAGCAGACACAGCATTCCGTATTTGATATCAACATCTGACACTAGGGGACCCGACACCTTAGGGCCCCTGAACAACATCATTGCTGAAAGCGATGGTGTCCCACTTCCCAGCAATAACATAACCTGAAGTAAGTTTCTAAAGGTACCGTCACACGCGGCAATTTTGCTAGCAATTTCACTGGCAATTTGCTGGTTGCAGTGAAATCATGGAGACATTTTTACATTTGTACAAGGCAACAAAATAGAACAATGTGTCCATGATTTCACTGCAACCAGCAAATTGCCAGTGAAATTGCTAGAAAAATTGCCGCGTGTGACGGTACCTTAAGAGTGCAAAACATAGAGAGAGCACCTGCACTAGCTCCACCCTCTGGAGGTTATACCCTCTCCTCATGGCCAGTGAGGGGCAATATGTGACTTGATAGAGAGTTGGAATATACCCAGGCATGCAATGAACTCACTTGGGTACAGAACCGCCAGACCTAACAAATGTCCTGCATGATATTAATGTTTCTCACAGAGTTGCACCGATTCTTTCCCCACCACTGCTCTTGGTAATTGATAGTTCTCTTGCTATGGACGATGCTGGATTAGATTAATCTCTGGCTATGATTCCCAGCCAAATCTCCTAATGATATTTTCTTGGAAACAGTCGAGTGTTTAAGATAAAAATATATCTGGCTGTAATCTTGCAACCAGACTCTGATGCATACTATCCATGGGTTTGTCAGCATGAATCATGTGACAGGCTTCCTTTAAAAAATCCCTCTAATTGTGATATAATGTATAAATCAAATAAATGCAGAAAACACATCTTTTTTTCTGGAAGGCATGTCATTAATTCTATTGAAAAATACCACGTTTCGTCCGTTCAATATATAGAAAATATGTGATGATTGAGTTAATCTAAGCATGTTATACTGATCAACATATTATACTACTGTGCTTGCAGCAATTTGTTCAAGGCTAGGAGATAAGCCTTTAGGTGGATAAGCCTTTATATACATTCAGTGCTGTGCATATCATCTGGAACAAAGCAAGTCTTTCCTTGTTTTTCTGCATTAGTTTTACTATTTCTGATAAGTGTTTTTCAGTTCTTGGTGTTGTTTTCTTTTTTCTTCCACGTTTCCCTTTTTGTTTTGGAGACAACGATCCAGTTTCATCGTGTGTGCGAATTATTCTTGAAACGGTAGGTTTTCCAATACCAACGGTGGAAGCGATTTCTCTAAAGGCCCTGTTATACAGTACGAGATCATGAATGATATCGCTGAAACATCACAGGTTTGGAGTTGTTCAAACAACATCATTAGGATGTCGTTGCGTGTAACACCGAGATACGACTATGATAAATTGTTCGATCGTTGATCACAGATTTTAGAACATGTTCTCAAATCAAACGATCCTCGATCAGCCAACCTGCTGCATCGTTGTGTGTGACACCGCGATAACGATGTCGTTTACGACTTCTCCTATTCACAACAGTGGACAAGTATCGTTCGCTGGGTTGTGCAAACGATAGCTGCTCGCCACATTGTTAGTGTGTCGTGCACTATATCTAGACGTGTGACATCTCACCAACGATCTCTAAATGATGTCCTAACGACCGCGTGCCCATGAGATCGTTGGTGATATCTAAAGGACATTAAAGTGTGTAACGGTACCTTTAGGCTGGTTTCACAATGCAGTTTTTTCCCTGATCAGGTTCCATCAGGTTTGTGTGTCAAACCCAGGAGTGTCTCCTAAACTCTGAACAGGTGTCAATTTTTCAATTATAGTTTTTCTCCGCAAGTTCCTCTCCTGGTTCCTCTCTAGGTTCTGGCACACAAACCTGATTGAACCTGATCAGGGAAAAAACTGCAGTGTGAAATCAGCCTTAGGGCTTGGACACACTTTCCTAGTTACATCAGAGTTTCACTGAGGAGACTCTGAAAGGGCTGGAGCAGTGACCCTGAACGGCTTCTCCCTCTCTGGACCGGGAGTCTGGAGCTGCACAAAAACACAAGCAGCTGACAGCCCCGTCCAGATAGGGAGAAGCCGTTCAGAGGGTCACTGCTCCAGCCCTTTCAGAGTCTCCTCAGGGAAACTCTGATGAGTGTGTCCGATCCCTTACAGTCAGACTTGTATGTTCATTAAGGCCACGTGCACATGTTCAGTATTTGATGAGTTTTTTACTTCAGGATTTGTAGCCAAAACCAGGAGTGGATGATAAATACAGAAGTGGTGCAAGTTTTCTATTAGACTTTTCCTCTGATTGCTCCTATCCTGGTTTTGTCTACAAATCCTGAGGTAAAAAGCTCATCAAATACTGAACGTGTACACGTGGCCTAAGAGTAATAATTCTAGACCTCTTCCGTGGAGTAACATCCATTTTTACAGGCACGAATCACACTGAGAGAAAAAGTACACTAAACCACTCCTCACAGAAACAAGCTCTCAACTGAAGCTGAGGGGGCAGCTAGCTGTTATTTTCTGACTAAAACCAGTCAAACCACATTTTGTTACTCAAGGTTGTACACTCACACTTGTTTAAAGCAGTTAAAACTGGTTTTAATTACTGACTGGTAACTCCAACTTACGACTTTACTTAAAAAATGATTTGTCCCAATTAATTTGCACTGTAGATATCGCTGACCATAAGGACTTTATAATTAAACCTGTCCCAGAAAATAGTGGTGCAGTGACCTCAGCAATTAAATGATTTCAAAGATGACGGACTTTCTTGCCTTTTTTCTCTGAAACCTTGTACTTGTGACTAATTTCACCTAAGCCTCGTAGTTCATTAATTACATTTCTTTCTACTTGCTTAAATTTTGATCTTTTTTAAATTGCACATACAGTATGCTTATTCAATAACTAGAAACTGTTGCATTATCATTCTACAGCATGAACAATGAATCTACTATATAATCGTCAAATGTTCTCTGTCTGTCACGGAAATCGTGCGCTAGTGCTGATTGGTCCGCCCGGCTGGGCTCAACCAATCAGCGCTAGCGGGCGATTTCTGTACACAGACAGAAAGGGAACAACAAAAGATGGCAGCTGCTAGCGTGGCACAGCGGACTCCTGCCGCAGCCTCCTGTTACTAACCCCCGTCACAAGCTGCCCACTGACACCGGGGACCGGGGGCTGCCGGGGTCGGTGCTCCTAGGGTGCAGGGAGCACGCATCGTGCGGCTCCTCCACACTCTTCTGCTTCCTATGGCCACACAGTCTGTCACAAACTGTGCGGCCATAGGATGATCCCGGGTGTCCGCCTCCTGTCAGGGCATCTGGGTGGCAGCAGCACATGACACCCGGGATCATCCTGCACACCGCCACCTCTGCGCCCGCCTCCTCCACACCTACTCTGCAGGACAACGCCAGCATAAGGGCCAGAACAGGGACGGAGAGGTGAGAGCCCGTGTGTGTGTGTCTGGGTGTGTGCTTCTTGCTGTGGGTGTGAGTCTGTGTGTGTGAGTCTGTGTGTGTGTGTATGTGTGTAAGTCTGTGTGTATGTGTTTGAGTCTGTGTCTAGGTGTGACTGTGTGTAGGTGTGAGTCTGTGTGGGTGTGAGTCTGCTCCTTCCTCCCCCTGCCTGTGCCGCTTCGTCCTCCGCCCTCCTCCCCCTCGCCGCTTCTTCCTTCCCCCCCAGCACAGCTTTGTCCTTCGTGCTCCTCCCCCCACCGCTCTGTGCTCCGTCCTCCCCCTGCCTGTGCCACTCCATCCTCCCCATGCCTGTGACACTCCATCCTCCCCTTGCCTGTGCCACTCCGTCCTCCCCTTGCCTGTGCCACTCCATCCTCCATCCTCCCCCTGCCTGTGCGGCTCCATCCTCCCCCACCCCACCACTTCGTCCTCCATCCTCCTCTCCCCCCGCCGCTCTGTGCTGTGTCTCCTCCTGCCTGTGCCGCTCCACCGTCCCCCACCCCTTCCTCCTCCTTCCTTTGTCCTCCTCCCCCCCGCCACTCCATCCTCCATCCTTCCCCTGCCTGTGCTGCTCCGTCCTCCCCCACGCCGCTGCTTCATCCTCTGTCCTCCTCTCCCTGCTACTCTGTGCTCCGTCCTTCCCCTGCGGCTCCATACTCCCCTTGCCTGTGCCACTCCATCCTCCCCCACCCCACCACTTCCTCCTCCTTCGTTTGTCCTCCTCCCCTCCCCCTGCTTGTACTACTTTGGCCTCCCCACCCCGCCGCTTCGTCCTCCATCCTCCTCTCCCCCGCAGCTCTGTGCTCCGTCCTCCCCCTGCATGTGCCGCTGCATCCTCCCCCACCACATCCTCCTCCTTCCTTTGTCCTCCTCCCCTCTGCCACTCCATTCTCCCCCTGCTTGTGCTGCTCCGTCCTCCCCCACCCCTTCGTCCTCTGTCCTCCTCCCCCCACTGCTCTGTGCTCTGTCCTCCCCCTACCTGTGCCACTCCATCCTTCACCACCCCACCACTTCCTCCTCCTTCGTTTGTCCTCCTCCCCTCCCCGTGCTACTTTGGCCTCCCCCACCCCGCCGCTTCGTCCTCCATCCTCCTCTTCCCCGCAGCTCTGTGCTCTGTCCTCCCCCTGCCTGTGCCTCTGCATCCTCCCCCACCGCTTCCTCCTCCTTCCCTTGTCCTCCTCCCCCTCTGCCACTCCATCCTCTGTCCTCCCCCTGCCTGTGCTGCTCCGGCTTCTCCCACCCCGCCACTTCATCCTCCATCCTTCTCTCACCTGCCGCTCTGTGCTCCGTCCTCCCCCTGCTGCTCCGTCCTCCCCCTGCCTGTGCCGCTCCATCCTCCCCCACCCCACCGCTTCCTCCTCCTTCCTTTGTCCTCCTCACCTCTGCCACTCCATCCTCCGTCCTCCCCCACCCCGCCGCTTCATCCTCCGTCCTCCTCCCGCCGCTCCGTCCTCAAAGTCCCTCCCTATTTAGCCCTTACCGCCTTCCCCATGCAATCCCTATTTCTATATTCTAGAATACCCGATGTGTTAGAATTGGGCCACCATGTAGTAATTTTATAAACAGACTTGTTTTTTCCAGAATGGCAATCTATTCACAAGAACAGAACTGTGCAAAGTGCTTTGTTGTGATTATCCCAGTACATGTCACGTTTTGAAGCTCTGTGCATACAATAAACAGAGGACTTTTAATGGGAATCTGTCAGCAAGTTTTTGCTTCCTCAACTGATAGCAACATAATGTAGGCAAGGAGATTCTGAATCCAATGGTGTATGACATAGATTACTGGATGCAGCCACTCTATAACAATTAAATAATTGAGTTTTAAGAATATAGCAGAGCTGAGGTAGCTGCCACAGCCCACACCAGGCTCTCAATAGAAATTGTGCATTCACTATGAGGTGTCACTCACAGCAGGTGACATGTCAGGCTGCTGTGCTCATGAGTTTCTACTCCTGCAATGTTAATCACAGGGTAGTAAACACTTTAGTTTAGGTAAAATATAGCTCAAACACAGATAAGAGAAGCACAGTTGCTTTTTTTAAACTCTTACATCATGCTGTCCTCAGCTTACTTAGCAAAATGCTGCTGTCAGATTCTTTTTAATAAATGGCATACAGAAATATTAAAAAATAAGAAAATACAGAAATTAGAAAAACACTTAGGGATGAGCGAGTACACTCGCTACTATTCGTTACTCGGCGAATAGTACGGTACTCGCTCTACTCTTTACTCTGCGAGTATCCTAGCGATTACTCTCAAAGTAACAAGTACAATGTAAAATAATGGGGAATGCAATTCCTCTGCTGCTGGACCCTATAAAGAGGCCTTGCAGCAGAGGAAAAACGTGAAAAGCCGCCGGCTTTTAAGCAATGCTGACAGCTGATGACAGCTTCTATGCCTGCCTGACAGCAGGATCCTCCGCTCCCCCACCGCCTCCCCACCCTATCCTAACTTAGGATCTGGGGGGGAAAGCGGAGGATCCCGCTGTCAGCAGAGGCTGTCTCTATTGTTCGGGAGCGGGGGGGGTCACCAGTGTTCACTCACCGTCCTCTGCGCGGCCTGCCCGCCGTCTTTCTTCTTCCCTGTGTCTTTGCAACTGCAGCCATATAGAATGGCGGCGGCCGCAAAGCACTGCAGCTATCACTGAAAACCGGATTCTCCCGGATTCTACCAGTCCAATGCAATTCGGCGCCCCATAACATGGGGCTCTATGGTCCCGGATTGCATCGGACTGGGGCAATCCGGTTTTTAATCCGATTTTCTATTTTTGACCTGGATTTTCAAATGAACATGTGTGTCTATGCAGAGTGATGTAGCAGTGCTGAGATTGTTATTTCTCAGCCTGCAATCACTCTGCATAGACGTGTGTCTATGCAGAGTGATGTAGCAGTGCTGAAATTGCGTTTTGGGACTACGTCGGACAGAAGAGGATTTCTTTTAAATAAAGATGGAGTCCCTAAGTGTCTTTTTGTTATTTTTTCAAAAAAAATATTTTTTCTATGTGTTGTGTTTTTTTAAAAAATTCACTAAAAATTCATGGCGGTAATGTCAACTATTGGCGTGACCGCCATGAATTTCAGGCTTAGGGCCAGCTGATAATACAAAGCTGGCCCTAACCCCTTTAATATCCAGTGAGCCACCGCACCAGGGCCCTGGAAGAGTTGGGTTCAGCGCCAGAAAATGGGGTGGGGTTAGAACAGTCAATATAGTAGGAAGGAATAGAGGTAAAGTGAGATGCATAAAGTGCATGTATACTAATGCCAGAAGCCTCACCAACAAAATGGAGGAATTAGAATTGATTTTGTTGGAAAATAATTATGACATGTTTGGGATATCGGAGACATGGCTGGATGAGAGCCATGACTGGGCTGTTAATTTACAGGGCTGTAGTCTGTTCAGAAATGACAGTACAAATAAGCGAGGAGGAGGTGTATGTTTATACGTAAAATTATTCTTAAAACCCATCCTGCGTGATAATATAGGTGAATCTAATGAAAATGTAGAGTCTCTGTGGGTGGAGATAAGGGGAGGGGGAAAAATAATAAATTACTGATAGGAATTTGTTATAAGTCTCCAACAGTAATGTAAGTGGAGGAGAATGTCCTCATAAAGCAAATAGATGAAGCAGAGACTCAGGGAGGAGTCATTATTATAGGGGACTTCAACTACCCTGAAATACATTGGAGAACAGAAAGCTGCAGTTCTAGCAAAGGTAATAGGTTTTTGACAATTTTGAAAGACAATTATCTTTCACAACTGGTTCAGGACCCAACAAGAAGGGGGGCACTGCTGGACCTAATATTAACCAACAAACCGGACCGCATATCACATTTACGGGTTGGAGATCACTTGGGTAATAATGATCATGAAATAATAAGTTTTCAAGTATCCTTTAATAAGATGTGTAGTAGAGGGGCTACAAGGACACTAAACTTCAGGAAGGCAAATTTCCAACGGTTGAGAGATCATCTTAGTGCAATAAACTAGGACGATGTCCTGAAACATAAAAGTACAGAAAGCAAATGGGAAACGTTTATTAGCATCCTTCATATGATCTGTGAACAATATATACCCTATGGGAATAAGCATGCTATGCTAAATGACTTTTTTCAACAGTATTTACACAAGAAAATCCCATGACAGACAATATGATCAGTGATAACAAAAACTCTCAATTAAATGTCACCTGCTTAACCCAGCAGAAAGTACGGCATCGTCTAAAAATCACTAAAATTGACAAATCCCCGGGCCCGGATGGGATACACCCCAGAGTGCTGCAGGAATTAAGTACTGTCATAGATAGACCATTATTTTTAATATTTAAAGATTCCATAATAACAGTGTCTGTACCACAGGACTGGCGTATAGCAAATGTGGTGCCAATATTCAAATAGGGGACAAAAACTGAACTTAGAAATTATAGGCCAGTAAGCTTAACCTCTACTGTGGGTAAAATCCTAAAGGCTTTTCTAAAGGTACCTTCACACAGAGCAATATTGCTAGGCAATTTCACTGGCAATTTGCTGGTTGCAGTGAAATCATGGACACATTGTTCCATTTGTACTCAGCAACAAAATAGAACAATGTGTCCATGATTTCACTGCAACCAGCAAATTGCCAGTGAAATTGCCTAGCAATATTGCTCTGTGTGAAGGTACCTTTAGAGATGCTATACTGGAGTATCTGAAGAAAAATAACCTCATGACCCAATATCAACATGGATTTACGAGGGACCGTTCCTGTCAAACTAATCTGATAAGCTTCTATGAAGAAGTAAGTTCTGGACTGGACCAAAGAAATGCAGTGGATGTGGTGTATATGGACTTTTCAAAAGCTTTTGATACGGTACCACACAAAAGGTTGATACATAAAATGAGAGCAATGGGGATAGGGGAAAATATGTGTAAGTGGGTTAAGAAATGGCTTAGTGATAGGAAACAAAGGGTGGTCATTAATGGAACACACTCAGAATGGGTCACAGTTAACAGTGGGGTACCACAGGGGTCAGTGTTGGGCCCGCTTCTTTTTAATATATTTGTTAATGACCTTGTAGGGGGCATACAGAGTAGAATCTCAATATTTGCAGATGACACTAAACTCTGCAGGGTAATCAATACAGAGGAGGACAATTTTATATTACAGGAGGATTTATGTAAACTAGAAGCTTGGGCTGATAAATGGCAAATGAGCTTTAATGGGGATAAATATAAGGTCATGCACTTGGGCAGAGGAAACTAAAGGTATAATTATGTGCTTAATTGTAAAACACTGGGTAAAACTATCACTGAAAAAGACCTGGGTGTATGGGTAGATGACAAACTCACATTTAGTGGCCAGTGTCAGGCAGCTGCTGCAAAGGCAAATAAAATAATGGGATGCATTAAAAGAGGCATAGATGCTCATGAGGAATACACTTAGAATACTGTGTACAATTCTGGTCTCCGGTGTATAAGAAAGACATAGCTGAACTAGAGCGGGTCCAGAGAAGAGCGACCAAGGTTATTAGAGGACTGAGGGGTCTGCAATAGCAAGATAGGTTATTAAACTTGGGGTTATTAAGCTTGGAAAAACGAAGGTTTAGGGGTGATCTTATAATAATGTATAAATATATGAGGGGACAGTACAGAGACAATTTAATGATCTTTTACTCTTAGGCCTGAGACGGGGACAAGGGGGCATCCTCTAAGTCTGGAGGAAAGAAGGTTTAATCATAATCACAGACGTGGATTCTTTACTGTAAGAGCAGTGAGACTATGGAGCTCTCTGCCACATGCTGTTGTAATGAGTGACTCACAACTTACATTTAAGAAGGGCCTGGATACCTTTCTTAAAAACTATAATATTACCAGTTATATATACTAGATTCTTTGATAGGGTGTTGATCCAGGGAACTAGTCTGATTGTCATATCTGGAGTCAGGAAGGAATTTTTTCCCCCAATGTGGAGCTTAGTGTTGCCACATGGTTTTTTTTTTGCCTTCCTCTGGATCAACATGTTAGGCTATGGGTTGAACTAGATGGACTTAAAGTCTTCCTTCAGCCTTAAAAACTATGTTACCATGTTACTATGTTACATGTACGGCGGCTGAGGGAACTCAGAGCACTACTGGAATAAATACAGTGGCGAACAGAGGTGGACAATGGCCAGGGGCAGACTTGTTCAGGTGCCATTGTGGCAGTTGCCCCCCGGGCCGGTGGTACAGTCCTAGTGTAGGGCCGCCCACATCAGGGAGAGCAGCCGCAATGCGGTGCATCACGGCCGCAGTGGCTGCACAAACGTGAGAGGCTGCGGGACCCGGGACTGGACCGGAGCCAGCCGGGACATGAGAAAGGCCCCTTTCCCCCCTGCTCCTCACCTAGCGGCAGTAGCACAACTCCCTTCTTCCCCCCGCATCTTTCTACAGCAGCACCCCCCCCCCCCGTTCCTCATTTGGCATCAGGCTGTG